>JADMLL010000009.1:2675148-2852816 GCA_016920875.1 Columbicola columbae | reverse complement strand
GAGAGAGAGAGAGGGAGGGAAAAAAGAGGAGTAAGAGGATAAAGAAAGGGAAAAGAAAGAAGAAGATAGGGAGGGAGAGAAGAACCACTTAGAAAAGGAGTGAGAGGAGGAGAAGGAGAAGGAGGATAAAGAGGAGAGAGAAAGATGGAACCTGAGCTTCTTTCCTCGGTTTCCCCCGAAAACCGGATTCGGGGTTTCCTGTCGCTCTCATTTTCCCTTTAACTTCTTTTGAGGTTTTCTTCCCCCGCCTCCTCTCCAAAACTCTTAAAAGCTTCTCCTCCTCCTCCGCCTTTTCTCTTTCATTCTTGTGACACGTCTTTCATCTTCGAAAATCGAGTTGTTGCCTTTTGAAGGGAGAGAAAGAAATTCCCCGAGTCATCGATGCTGTCAAAGAGATAGACAGACGATTTAGACGATGATTCGTTCACTCCCAGGAGGTTTCATCCATCTACTCCTCCTCCTCCTTCCATCTTTCCTCCATCTTCTCCTCTCTTTTATTTCAAATGGAAAAAGTTTCGTTTTGTGTTTGTCCCTTTACATAGCTCGAGAAGGACGTGGTAACACTTTCACACAAATTTCATTTTCGTAATGGCGTCTCTGAGAAGACACGAGAGGAGGAGGAAGAGGAGGTGGCCGCAGGATCTTTTAATTCGAAATCGTTTCATTACTCTCCCAAGAATCCTAAAACCTCAACGAAAGACATGGAAAATCTCTTTTCAGTTTAATCAACAACGTCAATCAGAACTGGTTTCATAAATATTGCACAGTTAGGTGAGAGAGGGGAGGTTCACATTACCGTCAGGATCTCGTTTGCAAATTTCACCCCAAATTCCGTTCATAAATACCGCACAATCGTAGGACGAATCAATTTCATCATTAACACCCACTTTGACCTAATATTCATTTCAAAAGTAATGCACACTTGCATTTGTCATTACCTTTTATATTTGAAGCCCCAAATTTTGGTGTAGTTCGAATCAGGACTTGTTTTATGCGTCAGTGTACAGTGCAGTGCGAATTCGAAGGGTTGTCGAACGAAGTTTGGCCTTTTTTCAAAAGTAATGCACACTTTTTGGTGATGTCTTTTTATAAAAGTAATCAACAGTTTTCTTTCATAATTATTGCACAATCTCGTGAGCATAAATAATACACACATCTACATCTAATATTCGTTTCAAAAGTAATGCACACCTGTAGTGGATATCTTATTCCATAATTAGTTTCTACCATTAGTGAAATCAGGAGCGGATTCAAACGAACTTCTCTTTCTCCCAAAAGTAATGCACACTTTATATGAATATTTGATATTGTGAATAATGTTGGCTAGGACTTTTCATAAATACTGCACATTAACGTGGTTCCGTGAATCACGTTGACGAAGACCTCCCGCTGACAAGATGGCGGCGAGTAATTTGCATATTTGTCATCAAAACGCCCACAAATTCGAGATTCTCTCTCTCCCACTCGATTTTTCTTTTTATCAATCGACCGGAAATGAGTCAGCTATTCAACCGGAACAAAACTCCAGGAACCAGAATCCTATTCAAACGAGGCAAACAAGTTCCACGAAAAGGAAAATGAAAATAAAAAAACAGATCCTGTCGTCGCGTGCGTCTTCAAAAGTTCGCAGATTCCGGTTTTTTCTTTAATCGTTCAACCGGAAGTAAACGCGGCACCAACATTCATTCGAATAACAAACGCGCCTTTCACGACCTTCGTGTGGAGAGAGAGCGGGGGTCTTTGTACCAATCAGCCGGAAGAAAGGAAAGACACCAAAATCCTGTTCGACAAGTTCCCTCTTCCACAATTTGGTCTTGATAAGCGTTCGCTCCGTCTTTGACTACCTATTGACAAACAACAGCACGACTGGAAAGCTTTCATGTTCCAATACATGATTTCCGAGGGGGGAAGGATGAAAAGAGTTCCGTTCGCTCGTTCGCTCGCTTTGATCCTCTCCGAAAAAAAATGCGTTCGCTGTGTTTATCCTCCTTTTCACCTCCTCCTCCTCCCGGTTTCCCTCCTTTTTCTACCTCCGACAGCCTTTTATACAAAGAAGAAACAAATAATCGGAAAGTTCTGCTTCTGTTCTCCTCGAACAAGAAAAACTTTTTCATCTTTTTGTCGATATTTTCCTCCAAAGAAATTCGTTCCAAGGCAGAGGAAGAAACAAAGATGGCGGACGTGGAAGAAAAGATAATTGTTCCGTGTTTTAAAAGTTGTTTATTGCTCTTTTTTACTGCCTCTTTTATAAACTTTACGGTCTTGGAAACCCGTTCGAGACACACACACACAGCACACAACAGCACAACACACCAAACACACACACAGATACCCCAAAGGTGTAAATTTTTTAAGACATCCCCCGCTAATTTGCTCCCGTACTAACGCTCCACGGCCTTCTTCTATTAAACTCTCTCTCCGTATCGCCCCAAACCCCCTACCTTGTTCTCAATCTTCTTCTTCTTCATGATGAGGGTTTTATAGCTTTTGTCGAACCTTTAAAACCGGTCTCGTGAGAGCCATCAAAGGATTTTGTATTTAACTACCTTTCTAACAGCGGTAGCTCTCCGCTATCTGCCGATTCTTGCAATGACCTTAGTGTGCATTAGTTTTGAAATAAATCTCAGCTAACATGTGCAGTACATTTAACGTAAATTGAAATGGAATCGTGGATGCATTCGAATAGGATTCCTCACGAAGGTGTGCATTACTTATGAAACGAATCTTTCATTCAAGTGTGCAATACTTTTGAAAAAACACCAAGTTCGTTGGAAACAATTTCGGATTTCGTCAGATGCTTAAAACGAAACGCGTAAAACGAGTCGTGATTCTGACGGTACATGAAACTTTCGCGCTTGAGATGTGAAATGAGATCCCAAATGAAGTGTGCATTACTTTTGAAATAAATATCAGATAAAATTGTGCATTATTTAGTGACTGAATCTCATACGGAAGTGTGCAATATTTGTGAAAGAAATTTGAATTCAACATTGAGGATAAACTGTTCTTGGTGAGACTCTGTTCTATTTCCTCTAATGTCTGTTGGATAGAGTGCAACCCACAGCAGAGTTTACGTGATCAGACGCTTAAAAACAAGACGCATAAAACCAAGTCCTAATTTTGAAGATACGTCAAACTGCTGTGCTTTAAATAAAATGAGTTCGAAATTGCTACTGTGCATTACTTTTGGGAAAAACCCCACGAAGTTCGCTTCAAGCCGTTGTGCTTTACTTAACATCTAAATGTGTGCATCATTTATGAAAGATAATTGTTGATCACTTTTAAAAAGATGTCGAATACCAGTGTGCATTACTTTTGAAACAATTGTCTCACTGATGCGTGCATTACTTTTGGAAAAACGCCAAGATGGTGCCGAACCCTTTTTGATTTCTCTAGATGCGTGAAACAAGTCCTCATTCTGAAGTTGGACCAAACTCTTGTCCTTCGATTATGAAATGAGATCTCAAATACAAATGTGCATTACTTTTGAAATAGAAATGAGTTAAATTTGTGCATCACTTATGAAATTAATCCGTCAGGGAATTTTGCAAAATTTGTGAAAGAAATTTGAGTAGAAGGAAGATCTGATTCTGAAGGTAGATCCGACCTTGTGCTTGAGTCATTCAAATGAGATGTGGGGATACAAGTGTGCATTACTTTTGAAAGAAGTGCGAAATCAAACTTTGTTAATTATTTATGATGTGAGTGTGCATTATTTTTGAATACAAGTGTTGATCGTGAAGGTGAACCAAAGTTTGGAGAAGGAATAGCGTGAACGACCCACCGACATCCAGCTATAGAGTGATGGTCTCATCTGTAGACGGAAGCAGGGAGGATGAAAACAGATGGAAAGATGAGAGCGGAAGTGCGGAAGAAAGAGACGAATGAAAACAACCTTGAAAACCTAAAAGGATGGACGAAAGACGGACGTCCTTCAAATCTTCACCCTTCACAAGGAGGAAGAAAATTTTTTTTCTCTAAAAGAAAAATGGAGGAGAGGGAGGCGGAGGTAAAAGGTAGGCTGAAGAGGACGAGGAGGAGGAGGTTTATAGAAAGGAAAGAAGGAAGGAGAATCCGGTCAAAGGACTAATCGAATCTTTTCCGGGTCTTCAAGCCGGATCAAAAAAATGAAAGGAAAAGGTTGAGAGGAGGAAGAGGGAGGAGGAGGAGGAAGAGAGGATGTGAAGAGGACAAGAGGACCGAGGAAGGAAAAAGGCCCTTTTTCTTCTCTCGTTTTAAAAAAGGGAAAAATTGATCAGAATCGTGTTGATTCGGTAAATCTTTGTCACGTGGTACGTTCACCTCAATGGGCAAGTTAAATATTGGGCTCCAGACACAGAAGCGTTTCCATGACGGCAGTGACGTCACAATTGAGCACCCCGCGGCAAAACCATATGCTATGATTCTTCTAATAATTCACGAGCGAACGCCACCAAATTATTTTATTTATACATTTTCCACCATTTTCTTCTGCTTTTTTTAAAATCGATCGCCCTCCTCCTCCTCCTCTCCTCTCTCTCTCTCCAATCTCTTCCAATGTCTCTCCGATTTCACTTCGTCCCACTTTTCCTTCTATTTTCCTTCTTTCCCGGAAAATAAGACAGAAATAGATGAAAGTAGGTGGTTGAGGTAGAAAGAGGGAACCAAGTGGGAAGGAAAGGAGTCGGATAAGAGCTGTCGTTCATCCTCTCTCAAGTTTTTTTTGTTTTTGTGGGTTAGGAAATCCAAAAATGAAATACAGAAAGAGAGATGGAGAAGGTATTGATTAGAAAACAAGAAAGAAAGAGGAGAAATAGAAAAAGAAGGAAAGGAGAATAACACAGAGGAGAAAATGGAGGAATAAATAGAGGTCAATAGAAATATGGGGGATAGGTAATGAAAATAGAAAGAAGAAGAAGAAAAAGAAGGAAATAAGGATGAGGAAATGAAATAGACACAGGTGGAGAAGAGAAGATGAGAAAAAAAAGGAATACAGAGGGAGAGAGTGACAAGAAGAAAAGAAATCAAAAGAGATAGAACATGAAGATAGAAAGAGAGGGAAGAAGATGAAAAGAAAAATAGAACAATGAATGAGGATGAGGAGGAAAAGGAAAATCAAAAAGAAATGCAGAGGAGGAAAAGAAAAAGAATAGAACTAGAAAGAAGAAGAAAATAGAAGAAAATAGAAAGATGGAAGAGGAAAAAGAAAAAACACGGAAAAGACGGAGAGGGAAAACAAAGAGAGGAACAAAGAGAAGAGGAAAATGAAAAGGATGATGAATGAAAGGAGAGAGAAAGAAAAAGTGAAAGTCAAAGCGAGAGAGTGCGAGAGAAAGAAAGGAGGACAGAGAGGAAGTGAAGGAAATGAAAAAATGGAGGCAGAGAGAGATCACGTGACTGATAATTAGGTTTGAAAGTTTGGTTTAAGTTCAAAATATGATAAAGGACGTAGGAACTTGTCTCAGGGGCGGATTACTTCCCACCGGAGTGTGGTGTTAGAAATATTGTTTAAACGTGACGAGATTTGTCTCAACACACAAAAAGAAAGAAAACAACAGGGAGAGAGAGAGAGAACAAAGGAGATTCAGCACAAACAAAAACAAAAAGAGTCTGAGGGAGGGAAACAAAGGAAAATTAATCCAACCCAAGTTAGCCAAAGCAAAGCTCAAAAACCCGACCGATTAAAGAACCTTCCACCCCCCGCGATGCCTCCTCTTTCATCCCCAACCCCGAAAACAGACCCAAATTTTCTATAATTCCCAGACTTTTGATTAATTTCCTTCCACTCCCCCGAAAATATAACTCGAGAGAATATTTTTAGACCTCTGGCAAACGGTTTTCTCCACCCCCTGAGGAAGCACTCAAATTTCCAAAAATGGAATCCGGGAACCTCCCAAAAACTAATCCGAAGATGGTAGGAGCAAAGCCCTCCACCTCCTCCCTCCTGCTCCCTTTCCCGATAATTAAAATGTAGCCAAAGCCCCCGGGCCAAACCTCTCATGTTACCTAATAATTGACGTTGTTCCTTCTTTTCTTCTGCCCCGACTTCCTTCCACCGCCTTCTAACCCCCTCCAACGAATTGGGTGGGTAATGAGAGTGCTATAAGAGGAGGAGGTGGTGGTGGTGATGGTCTTACGTCAGCAAGACCTCATCGATTTTTAATAAATCCGTCCGTCTGTCTGGCGTTTTTCTCTCTCCTCCTCCATGAATTTTGGCTCTGCCAATTGATCCGCCATCTTGAATTTATCTATCTCCTTCCTTCCAGACTCTGCTGTCTATCTTTTTTGTTTTCTGATTTATGTTATTCAGTGTCTTGTTCACTTCCTCCCTTCGTCTCCCAGAGAAACCAGAATCGGAAATTGGGTCGCTGGGTTGGATGTGAGCGAGCACGCGCGACAAAGTCCCAAAAATTTTTGGTTTTGTGTTTTCCTTTTGTGAAAAATTCATTTCGGAGGTTTTCTTTTGTTTAGAAATGGAAATTGGATTTAGGAAAAGAGAACGTCGAACGTATTTCTTTTCCCTTTTATATATTTATTTATTTATTTTTATCTAAAATACGCTCGCGTATTTATTTGTTTGTGTTGACGGTTTTTTGTTTTGTTTGTCCTTTCTTCCTTCCTTTCTTTCTTTCTTTCGTTTTCGACTTTTTCCCTGTTTTGTTTTGGTGGGAGTTGGAATTTGTGTGCCGTTTCCGGTTTATTTATTTATTTATTTTATTTATCTATCTACATTTGTCTTGTTTTATGTTTTCCGAGTTTATTTATTAAACGATTTACATTGGCGAATTGGATTTATTCGAAAGCATCGCCTTTTAAATAATGGAATGCAATAATGGCGTCGTAACGGTTGAAATGAACGTGGCGGAAGACTGGAAACGTGATGGTTTCTCACCAAATGAATTTTCTCGGATATTCTAAACTCTTTTGACTTACTTATTTAAATTTCAGCTTCCAAACTCTCTACTAACTGATCCACGACTGACTTCTTAACCTTTTGCCCTTGTGAGGTGACTCTTGTTTGCCATCTGGTCTGATGAGCGGCCATATTGTTTTTGTTGGTCTTTTAGAACCGGGTTTCAAATTTCCTTTCTGCACAGTCTTATGTACTATTTATGAAATGAAGTTATTGCAAAAGTGTGCAGAATTTTCGAAAGAATCATTCGTGGAAGTGTGCAATATTTTTGAAATAGACTTCATGATGCTGTGAAATATTTTTAGGATGTTTCTTTCATGAGAGTGTGCAATATTTTTGAATTTGAATTGTGTAAAAGGTGTGCATTAATTAGTGGACAGTGTTCAACATTTTGAAATGAATTTTTAGGCGAGTGTGCAATATTTTTGGAATGTTTCTTCTGTGAGAGTGTGGAATATTTTTAAATTTAAATTGTGTTGAACAGTGTGCAGTAATTATGAAATTAGTAAGCAGTGTGCATTACTTTTGAAGTAAATTCTCTTCAATAATGTGCAATATTTTTGAAATGGTTCTTCCATGGGAATGTGCAATTTTTCAATTTGAATCGTATAGAAAAGTGTGCAGTAGTTATGAAGTTATACACTAAGACTGTGCATTACTATTGAAACGAATTATCGTTAAAAGTGTGCCGTATTTTTTAATTAGATCTTCCGTCAAACTGTGCAAAATTTATGAAATGAATTTTCTTAGTGTTTCAAAAAGTAATTCACACTGTTGTGCAATAATTATGAAATTAGTACATTAAAGCAGTGGGAACTACTTTTGAAACAAATTCTCCACAAAATCGTGCAATATTTATGAAACGAATCTTTTATGCGATCGCGCAATATTTTTGAATTTGAATCGTTTTGGGAAGTGGGCAATAACTGAAATCAAAACACAAAGACAGTGTGCATTACTTTTGAAACGAGCTATCGTTAAAAGTGTGCAGGGTTTTTGAATTAGGTCTTCCATCTAACTCAACAATATCCATGAAATGAATTTCCACGAGAGTCTGCAGTATTGTTGAAACGGTATCTCTCTGAAAGTGTGCAATAATTATGAAATGACTCAAAACACAAACCTCGTCGTGTGTTGTTCATGTCTTTTTGGTTTGGTTTGGTTTCGATTTCTCCTTCAAGTCCTTCTTCATTAAATCTGCATCTCAACTCCTCTCCTCTCTATGCTTTATAGTCTTTACTTTGGACTATAAAGACGTGAGTATCTGATTCAGAACATGATTCTCCAACACCAACCACCATTTTGGATTCAGCCATGAATCACGGCTGTAGTGATCTCGTCCTTTTCATGGAGCTACTGTGAAGATGAACCTTATTTAGGGAGGTCTGTGTTGTAGTGGTTTAAGGGCCAGAAGTTATAGTCGCAAGTTGATTACCGGAACGGGGTGAAAAAACGGGATTAAGACTCTGCTATAGCTATAGCTATAACTATAACTATATTTGGTGCTAGCAGTGATGAGGATAAGTCACCGGATGGGACGCGGAATCATGGCAACGTTTTTGAAATTATTTCCACGAGAGAGGCGGAGTGAATGGTTGGATGAATGTCGAGGGGGTGTGTTTGGATGACTTTTCCTCAAAAGCGTCACAAACGAAGGACGGAGGAAGAAGAAGAAGAGAGAGAGGAAGAGGAGGAGGACGAGGAGAAGGAGGACAAATACCGAAATCTAGACGAAAACCCTAATTAATTGTGAATAATTAATTTTCTCTCGTTCCCGTAATTTTCCATCTTTGGAATTGATTAGGCTTTCAATCTCTCAAAAAGTTTTAGGCCTCCTTCATCCCCTACGCCATCATCCCTTGTCTCTCTCTCTCTGCTTCTGGAAGGTTTTTGGTTTTTTTTCCTTTGCTTTTTTTTGCCAACCAACCACCCTCAATCGACCTTTAATGTCTTCTCTGTCTCTTGGAGGCCATCTTTTTTCCTTCTCTCAGAGTCCTTACCACGGGGGTGCTTTCCCGGGTGGCATGAACTCCGACTGTGTGACCTTCTCAGCTTAGCCAACATTTGCCTCTTCGTCTTCTTTTTATCTGAAGGAGTGATTTTCCGCGGCGCCTTATTGCTTGAAATTTTTCCATTTCCTCTGTGGAAAACTCAAAAACAAATTAACCCCCGGTTGAAGGTGACCCAATTAATTTCCGTTTTTGTTTTTCCTTTTTTCTTTCATCCCTCTCCGCTTCTTTTTGTTTATTTATTCGCCATTTCTTTCAATTTGCGTTTTGTTTTGTTCTCTTCTTTCTACTCTTTTTCTGTCGTCGGTGGGAAGGGAACGGGTCGATGGATGAATGAGTGAGTGGAAGAAGGATGAGAGGAGTGAGTAATTACGTTCATTGTTTCCTCAAGATGTCTCTTTGTCTGTTTCCCTACCTCCCTTTTAATCTCTTTTTGTCTTTGTTGATTGTTTTTTGGTTTGTCCTTCAACTCCTCTCACCCATTCATTCTCTCTTCTGTATTTGTACACACATTCCAGCTTAAAAATCTCCAATCGATGTAGAAAACCTTAGAGGAGGTAAAATTCTTTCGATATACGAACGAAGCGTAAAATCCAGAATTTCCAGTAAGGGAGGAAGGAGAAGAAGGCAGGAAGACAGGAAGGAAGAAGAAATCGGTGGTGGAGGAGGGAAGGAAAGAAGATTTATAATTTTGTAAAATGAGATTTTCTGGGCTTAAAGCTTTTTAAATAAAGATCCGCGGTTCTACTAATTTAAATCTTCTTTCCTTCTGTTTTTAATTTCTTCGGAACGGGGTTATTGAAAAAAGAAATTTTCGAAGAAGGCGGTGGTACGGACTCGAAACTTTTTGATAAATTTCACATGAAATTTTTATGTGGAATCATCTTCTCTCTCTAAACTATGATTGATTATCTGAAATTTTTTTTCCTTCATCCTCCTTTCCTCTCGTTTCGGCTTTGAAGACGTCGAAAAATCGTCGAACGGAAATTTTTTTTCTTTAACCTTGTCAGAATCCCTCTTCCTTCCTCTTAAAGTGAAATATTTCGGTCGATTCAATAAAATCAATCTTAAAAAAGGGGATGATGTAAAGGAAAAAACAATTTTAGAATCTCCACAAAACCAAAAATGAGGGAAAAAACCCCTGGGAGTGGAAATGTTAAAGTTTGAAAAGATAAAAATTAAAATGGGAATTGGAATCCAAAGGTGAGTGACATTAACAGTCGTAACGGTTTTTCTTGTTTTGTTTATTTTGTTGACAAATCAATTAAAAAAAGACTTGCGACTGGAAAAACCTGTCGACTCAGTTGTAAATCTCATTTTTAATTTCACTAATAATGATTAAAAAGCCCGACGGGAGGGTAACAAATAAAAATTTCCTTTGATTTCGTTTTGATTTTGATTGACCGCCATTTTGATGAGTTTTTTTCGGCGTGTTCGTTGTCGGTTTTGATGTGTTCGTGTTGCGAGTGTGACGTAACGGATTTTGATTGGTTGTCATTAGTCGAATGTTTTGTTTTTGTCGTTTCCGTTTTTTAGCTGTGGCCCCATCTAACTCCACGACATGAGTGACGTCATTTTGATTTTTCCGTTGTATTGTGCTTGGAAAGGTTGTTGTTGTGTTGAAGTTTGATTTTTGGTTTTATTTTAGTGTTTCGATTGTTTCTTTTGTAATAGTTTCGTGATGAGTTTATTCAGTTGTTGTTTGTATGGGTTTAAGTAGTTTTGGTGGATTTAATTTTGGTTTTAAAATAGTGAGATCAGTTAAAACAGAATAGAGGTGCAGTGCGCATTAGGTATCAAACGAATTCATTCGTCGTTTGTGGTTTACGATCTTACTTCTAAGAATTGAGAAACTTGTGAAACTAGATTTTGTCTAGTTCTAGTGAATATTATTTACAATATCAAATATTTATATAAAGTGTGCATTACTTTTGGGACAGTTGACTTGAAGTTACACGAAGTATATACATTCCAGGGCGAGTAAACATAAAGTTACGCGAAGTGTAAATATCCCGGAATAGTTGATTTGAAGTTACGGGAAGTGTAGATATCCTGGAACAGTTGGCTTGAAGTTGTGCGAAGTGTAATAATTTCAAAAGTGCTGTTTAAACTTAAAGTTACGCGAAGTATAGATATTCCGAGGCGGGTAAATTTGAAGTTACGCGAAGTGTTGTTACCTCAAAACGGTTGAACTTGAAGTTGCGCTTAGTGTATACATCCCGGTACAGTTGACTTGAAGTTACGCAATGTATAGCTTTTACATTTACCGGATAGTTTGTAAACTCGTAATGGAGAGTTTAACCAAATTTTTGGCTCCTGTCGTGCGTACTGAGTTTTGCTTACATTGCTTGTCAGAAAAGTGGCAGAAGCCAGAGATGTAGTTGAGAAATTGGCAAAAGTGTGTTCACAAGTCAAACATCTTATAAACTAGCCGGTAAATGTGATAATCACTTATTAATTTATCAAATTAACCAAGATTAGCTGGTGATTATGAATAATCTCTAAGAATCACATGTATCCATCCGATTTTATCACTTTTACCGTAACATATTCACGACATTACTTTCCGGTCCGGTCATAATATTAATAATTACTTAGTTATACTATGAATCTCTGTCGTGGATCTTCCAACAGGTTACAAGTTGCAACAAGCACTCTCAGGAACATTCGTAGCCAGTGCTTTTAACTTTCATCCAAGATGGCGCGACTTCCGTTAGCTCGATTTCAGTTTTATTACTTGATTTATCGACAGTTTTCCTTTTTTCTTTATATCATATTATATATTATATACAGAGAGAGAAATCGGAGTGAATTATAAAATGAAACCTTGATGTCTATCACGTTTGTGTTTATCGAATTGGATTTTTCGCTGTTGGGTGTGAGAAGAAGGGAACCAAGCGTTCGATCGGAACGGTTGGAGAGCGAAACGACTCTCCGAACGTCCTTCAAGTAATGAGGTCGTCGGATCATTCTCAGAGGGAAGGGGAATCGATTTGATTTACGCGTCCCGTTATTTATTCTATAATATTTCTTGTAATTCCGACAGGATATGGACATTCAACGCCGAACACGATCGGCGGGAAACTGTTCACCATGTGCTACGCCATAATCGGCATTCCCCTGGGCCTCGTCATGTTTCAAAGTATAGGCGAACGCGTGAACAAGCTGTCTTCGATCGTGATACGGAACGTGAGAAAGGTCCTCCAGTGCAAGAACATCGGAGCCACCGAACTCGATCTCATCTGCGTCGTGACGACTCTAAGCAGCCTCACCATAGCCGGAGGGGCAGCAGCATTCAGCAGATACGAAGGTAAGGCTACTCGGTCCGTCTCACTTATTCCGCTTTTCCTTTTCAAACGAGACCCGACATTTCTGTCGGGAACTGATTCTTCATCTCCTCCCTCACCCTCACTTCTCCTCGTGACAGCTCATTTCTTTTAGAAGCCAGATAAATAAAATAAATAAATAGATAAATTAGATTTGTGGAAAATGAAAACAGAGATTTTTATCTGAAGAGATAAAAAATCTCTTCTGCAGCCCCCCCCCTCTCTGTCTCTCTCTACGTCCGTGATTTGTTGGTCGGTTTTCGAAAACATAAATTTCCTCAGAGGAGGACGCCTGGGGAGGGTAGTGGAGGAGAGGAGGAAAGTGGTGGAGGATTGTTTGGGCTCCAGAAAGAGAGACAGAGACAGAGAGAGCTGGTTGGTGGAGGAGTGGGAGGAGTTTTTAATTTTTTCTTGGTTTGTAAGCAGATTTGTTCTACAATTCTCAGAGGACGAAGACTGGAAGCCATTTTCCATCAGAATGGGCCAGTGAAGAGAGTTAAATTGCGGTAAAAGTGATAAATCGGGTGAATACATATATAACCGGCGATTATTCACAGGAAGCAATTAAACTTGGAAGAAGTGACAGATTATTGGATATTTATCACATTCACCGGCTAGTTTATATAATCGCAAACTCGTCATTTGGAATTCCGTCAGATTTTTGTCTGATCCTTTGCTTCTGTCACTTCTTATGTATTCAACGGAAAATAATTTCGAGTCCATGTGTGCCACACCTAATATACTGTACATCTTCTGTATGTCACTGTAAAAGTGATAAACCAGGCGATTAAATATAATCACCAACTAATCTTGGTAAATGTGATAAATTTCCCATTACGAGCTAGAAATTTTATAAACTTAGCCGGTAAATGTGATAAATAGTCAATAATTTATCACATTTACCGTGTTAGGTTGGTTATTATGAATATTTCTCACATTTACCGGATAGTTTATGTAATCTTCAACTGGTAATTTGGAATTTGGTCAAATTTTTGTCTAATGCTTCGCTTCTGCCACTTCTTACATATTCACCTTTTCTTGTTGGGATGTTCTTTAACTGTTACTGATGAACACAGCTGTTTATATTGGTTCTTTCTTGTTAGAGAAGTCACAGAAGCCAGTCGTGAGACCAAACTCTGACCGAATTCTCCATTTTGAGCTAGAAATTGTATAAACCAGCCGGCAAATATGATAAATAGTCGATAATTTATCACATTTACCAAGGTTAGTTGATGTATATGAATAACCGCAGGGAATTACATATGTATTCACTTGATTTATCACTTTTACCTTTTAAAGATTTATACCTTTATAATATAAAATAATACTTTCCCATTCACACAATATATATTAATAATTACTAAGCATATGTTGCGGTAAAAGTGATAAATCGGGTGAATATATATATTATTTCCGGCGATTATTCATAATCACCAACTAACCTTGGTAAGTGTGATAAGTTATTGAGTATTTATCACACTTACCGGCTAGTTTATATAATATATTAATTCCTTCATTACGAGTTGGATATAAGTTTGTTCACATGTTTGGCTTCTGTCACTTTTCCGACAAAAGGCAAACAACCTGTTGGAGCTGCAGTGCTCGTCCGTAACAGCGAGCCAACCTCTCAAAAAGAAGCAGCAAAAGAGTCAGATACCAAACGCCAGACCAAAAGTTGGTTATAAAATACTCAGTCCTAATTTGGAGTCTAAAACTAACCGGTAAATGTGATAAATTATTGACTATTTATCACATTTACCGGCTAAGTTTATAAAATTTCTAGCTCGTAATGGGAAATTTATCACATTTACCAAGATTAGTTGGTGATTATATTTAATCGCCTGGTTTATCACTTTCACAGTGACATACAGAAGATGTACAGTATATTAGGTGTAACACACAGAATCTTAATTATTTTCCGGCTCACCTAAAACTCTGTCGGGAAATGGTAACAAAGAAGATTTGGTGTCGCGTCTGGTTTCTCAGTTTTGAGGTGAGGGGATGAAATTATTTATGGATCGATGATTAATGATGAAGCGGAAGTACAGTTCCGATAAACTGGGATTCACAACGAAATCAGGTTTGTCAGTGCCAGAGTAACCAAGAAGGGATAGTGAAAGAGGTGGTGGAATTTGTGACGTAACATCCGGCTTGTTGAGGAAGAACGCCGGTAATCAAGTCAGGTCCCGAGGAACCATGGAGTGTGCATTATTTTTGAATGGAGGTCTTATCTTTGTGGCAGGTTGGACTTATTTCGATTCCGTGTACTACTGCTTCATAACTCTGACGACGATCGGCTTCGGCGATATGGTAGCACTCCAAAAGGACCACGCACTGGACCAGAAACCTGAATACGTCGTCTTCGCCTTAATATTTATCCTTTTCGGCCTGGCCATAGTCGCCGCTTCGCTCAATTTACTTGTCCTACGGTTCGTCACGATGAACACCGAGGACGAACGAAGGGATGAAGCTGAAGCGCTACAGGTGAGTCAAATCCGAACTAATTCCTGCCACGTCGTTTTCACCTCCCAAAAGGGGATAAATCACTCGGGGGGTTTGTATTTGCTTACTAGCTCCTATGTTTAGATTATGTGAGTGCTGTTGTTTTTTACATTTTGAATGATTTGGCGGGTTAATTTGAAACGAATTTGTTTGAGGAAATGGTTTTTTGACTTTTTGTTTGTTTTTGTCTTTTCAGGCGGCACAAGGGGCTGTTCGACTTGAAGGTGATGTAATCACTGCCAACGGGTCCATAATAAGCGGTCACATACCCGGAGAAACGAATTCGGTCGATGACCAGGCGTCCGTTTGTAGCTGCAACTGCAACAAAGGCTGCTTTCAGTATAGCAGACCGAAGAGTCATTACAAATATGGGGTTCGTTGTAGTTTTCACTACTTTTTTGCTGTTAGGTTTGGATGATGTTTACAGTCACCTTGTTGGTGTTGGGTTTGGGACGTTTCCTTATGTTTAACTTGTTACCTTCTTCGCAGCTCTCTTCCCTCTACCTAGAAATGTGGCTGTTAGACAGTCGGGAAGGTTCCAGCCTCTATCTACCAATGTCCTTTTGTTATCCTTTCCTCTCTTCGGTGAATTGACTGCGATGATAATGGATTCTTTGGTGGTTTGCACGCCTCCTTCCTCATAGATTTTGTCGAGACTTTTGTGTAAACTCCTCCTCCTCCTCTGTCTTCTTCGCTTTCTTCCTTGGGTCCATCAATTTGGGATCAACACTCCCGACGATGCCGATTGGAACATGTATCACACCTTCCCACTGAGGTTCTGTCCTTTCCAGCTTATCCTAACAAATGGCTAAGAATGTGGGGGCTTAGGTGTTTCTCGTTTCCGGTTTTCTATTTCCTTTGGCTGTCTTTGGATTGTTACTACCCTTCTCTTGGGTTCCTCTTTTCCTCTTCCTTGTCCTTCGTCTCCTTCTACATCCTCCCAAGTGGTGACTCAAGATCAAACTTAACTTAAGAGAATTACTGTAGATGAGTATGACGTACAGTATACAGAGACAGTATCCGTTGTAATTGTTGTTATTGGTTCCGTTTTCAGGGTCGTCATCATCCGGGCAAAATGGGCCAGATACTACCGCTTCAGCCCCTAACTGGATCATCATACATACACAGGGCGTCCATATGACCAACGCTCTACTCTCCCACGTTCGACCGAACCACCGAGGAGGACGTAGTTGAGGAGAGATTTCCGCCGGAAATAGTCACGGGGCCAAACACTAACGATGACGAGGAACTTCGTCTTCATCGTCTCTTTCGCGAACGTGAACGTTCCGTTCCATATTCTTACAAAGTGATAAGAAGGACTTCATCAATTTAATCGCTTCTTTCCCACATTTTCTAGAATCGGAAAATTTTTTTTAGGCGCGATCCAGTGCCAAAGTGTGATTATTGAGAACACGGTTGTAGTTACTCGTTAAATTTGGACAAAACATTTCTGTGTCGGTAGGATGACGAAGCTGTACCAGCGTTATGTTAGTAATGGAAGGAAGAAGAGAGAGAAGTGGTAGGAGGATGAGGAGAAAGAAAGATGGCTGAAGGGGGTCTACCACCTCCTCAGGATTAGCAGGAAGTGTGGTGAATGAGAAACCGGTCTTTTGGGGGACCGGTTCGTTTCCTACTCTCTCTTTGTCTTTTCTCCCTGATTTCGGCACTGCTTTCTCTCTTATTTGAATGAGAGACTGTTCTCTCGGTTTTTATTCCTTTTTTCAATTTTTTTTTGTATATTGTGTCGTGTAAATCTGGTCAGTCATGTTGTGTTGTCTTGTTTTAGTCTCAAACGATGGTCACGGGGTTTAGAAACCGGAAGGAAGGTGTCCCAACGGAGGCAAATCCCTTCCCACGTCACTGATACGATAAACCCTGGTTCAGAGTGGTCGACTCCTTCCATACTTCCTTCCGGATACTCCACGACCAATTCAAATCTAGTCATAAAAGGCATAAAGAGAAACCGGAGGTTTCCATTTTAACGGCTTTTTAGGAACTTTGAAGTTATGCGGTTTCAAATGGCGATAAGTCCCGGACTCCCAAGTCACAGAGAATCGAAGTCCTCCAATCATCGTGTCCTTCCATCATCGATAGTCCTCCAATTCCTCTAGTCATGTACCATAGGGTTTCCCAGCAGGATTTCTGTCGAGTCCCCCAGTGAAAAATGAACCCAAAAGTTGGCCGCAATGAGACCCTTAAACCCGATTCTCGTGACCGATTTAGGGAAGGAAATGAATAGCAGGCAACATGTGTCCTCAGAGGGTTGTTCTGAGGAGGAGAGAGGAGAGGAGAGGAAGAGGGAAGAGTATAAAGAGTATATTTATAACCACGATTTAAATATTTGAACTTATTATTTGTCTCGAATTACTATTATTCGATAAATTTATAAAGCGAAATCGAAACGAGATATTATTAGATAAGTTATCTGTGCATGTATATATATATATAATGTGTGTATATTAATGTGTTTTATAAGAAAGGGAGAAAGTGCCGATGGAATTAAAGGTAAGGGAAACAAGAAGTAAAGATGGCGTCACGGCCATTCCTGTATATATTTCCCCATTTTAATTATATTTATGGTATTTCTTTCACGATGATTTAATCACATTTTTAACAGTTATAATAAATGTGTAAATGATCAAAATCTTCTTTATTTATTCACCCAACTTTTAAGAAAACTCGAAGTTACGCGATATATACGTATTTCGGGTACTTAAATTCGCGTAACTTCGAGTCCAAACGAAGTGAAAAATCCACACATCGCGTAACTTCAAGTTTTCTCGGAAAATTTTCAAATTTTGGACTCGAAGTTACGCGATGTGTATTTCCGACTTCGTTTTGGACAGTTACGCGAAATTTACGTATTTCAAGGTATTTAATTTCGCTTCGAGTCCAAACGAAGTGAAAATCACACATCGCGTTTTCGAGTCCAAAATTTGAAAAGTTTTCCAGAACTGAAAGACGCGCGATAATGTGCACATTACTAGATTGAAATTACGCGAATATATCTTCTATTTCAAGGTAGTTAATTCGCGTAATTCAAGTCTAAACGAGTGAAAAATCACACATCGCGTAACTTCAAGTTTTCTCGGGAAAATTTTCAAATTTTGGACTCGAAGTTACGCGACGTGTGCATTTTTCACTTCGTTTGGACTCGAAGTTACGCGACGTGTGCATTTTTCACTTCGTTTGGACTCGAAGTTACGCGAAATATTCGTCCCCCAGGGTCAGTTTCGGCAAACTAGGAATTCTTAAAGGAGTAAAACGACCACTAGTCGGATACAAATTATTTTATTCATCTATATAACAATTATCTAAAGACAGATAATCTACGAAATATACAACTCTTTTACAAATCACTACCTATACAACTCTCTTATCTACTGTATAAATCAAAGAGAAGACATTTAAATAAAGTATACAAACACTCACTGCTATCGTCTGTTCACTGTTCACAATGTACCGTACAACAATTAGTCTAATTTGAGATCCGGTTCCTGTCCGTCCCGGAACCAATAACAAAATCACTTTTCTACGATCAAGGATGAGGATGAAAAAAGTCCCTTCCAGTCATCATCCTGTTGCTGTTGGTGCTCCTCCCTCCAACTTTTTCTATATTTCGTTGGTCGAGAGTAGCACCCTTAATTAATTAACTAAATACAGGAAATACTAATTGGGGCCCATCATCCCGTGTTGACCTAAACCTATTCCCGTGTAGGTTCCCGTCGCCTGTGACGCTACCACGTTTCCTCCTTGTCCCATTGCTGGTGACGGTTGCATTGTAGGTGTCACCGAACCTGTATGCGCCGGAGAGGAGATGATCTGAAAACAGCAGAAGTCAAACTACTTTAGAAATCCTGCAGGCTTGGGGGCTGGAAACGGTAAAGAAACCTTACCTGAGGTGGTTCCGAGGGCAAAATTAAATTGGCTAATAGATCTCGAACGGCCGGAAACAGCGAGCACTCGTTGTGATTGAGACCGAATTCCGCGAATCGTTTCAACTGCATGCTGGCAGCCGTCATTGCTGTCGCCGGCCCGGGGTCTCGTTTCTCCGCGAGTTGAGTCAGGTTCGTGGTCACGTCGTATACGAGAGGCAGAACGAGAGAAGGTGGTTCGATTCCGTTCACATACTGAACGCCAACTCGAGTGATTTGAAGCTGCGTTCCAACGAAAAACAAAACAAAAATAAATTTTCAATCAACCGGATATCCGGTGGAGAGAATATCAAAAGGAAGGGTTCCAACTTACGAAAAAGAGAATTTTGTTCCTGCAGACCAAAATGGCCGCCTGTCCGATGGGAACGATGGGTGTAGCAGACGGTGGAATCCTCAAACTCCACTGAACGGACCATTTTAATTGTTGCTGTTGGACAAGGTTTGGCATCTAAAAGAAAACAAATAGAGTCAGATCATGTAAGTCAACACCCACCCAGTCAGTTTCCGGTTTCCGGTTGTCCTTACCATTTCCAGTTTAATGATTTGAACGAAGTCCTTGAGAACGTTGAAAGGAACGTTGAGCATCCTCCCGAATCCGCAGAGAGCGTTCGGTTTGTAAGGAGGAGCCGCAGCTCGAGTATCGAAGAACTTCTCTATGATCTGAAGATCCTCTGCCGACCATTGGTCCTTGTGCTCCGGAAGTGGAGTCACCTTTAAGTGAAGAGATTGCAGATGTTGAGGATTGAGGGCCACGCGACACTGAAGACTTTCCACTTTGAAGAGAACGACTCCAGGTTCGGTGCTGTTGATGGCCGTGAGGCAGTCATCCGACTGGATGAACCTCTGAAGCTGTCGCCTCATGTAAACGCAACCTAAGAACCGCTCCAAAGGTGACAGTTCGATTCCTGGCAGACCTTGGGGATGAGGTGAAGGTGTGCACAGCAAATCGAAAGCCTGATGGGTGAGTAGAGTGGGTACAGCACCGGCCCAAGTCCTCTGTGGTAAGACTCTCGGGATGTGAGTCCCCGTCTTGTGATCGGGGCTGTGCATCGTCGCGTAGCCGGTCGCACTCGGCGACTGTCCGGGTCTCGCAGGTGACGGCCTAGGGATGCTGGGAGAAACCCGGCCAATTGGACACAGCAGGTGATGCCATGCTCTGTGACGATGGAAACGGACTCCCGTCGAGGTGATTTGTCTGTCCCATGAACGAACCAGCTGGAGAATGACCGACTTGAACGGGACCTGGTGACGAGATGGGCAAGAGACCCGCAGGACTGGGAACGTGAAGTGGATTCGAAGGCGAATTCGCTAGAAGACCACCAGGAGACGGATGTGGCAACATCGACGGAGATGGATTGATGGTCGCCGGAAGTGAAGGAGGCGAAGCCAGATTAAAAGAAGTCGCAGGACTCGACCCGAACGTCTGACTGTGACTTTGTGAAATACTTGAAGTGTGAGGACTCGAAGGGGTGTGTGGATTACTTCCAGAAGGCGGTGTCACGGGGGGATGAAACTTCAGCCCGCTTTCTCTACCCTGAGCCGGGGAATGAGGACTTCGATGATGAGATCCTAGGAACGTCATTCCACTTCCATCCGAATCCATCGTTACCGGTGATGGAGGATCATCATCCTCGCACTGCGAACGCCTTCTTAAAGCCGCCGTTTCGTCCACATATTTACAAAGGAACGTTTTCAAACCTACAAACCAAAATAAGTTAAAGTTGAACAACAAGACACCAACACAAACATCAACCTACAGCAACAGTCACCTACCCTGAGTCGGCGTGAACTCCTCCACAACATTGCTCTTATCAAACCGACTATAAGCACCATCTCTTATGCTGACCATACCCCCGCCTCTCAGTCTGATTTCCAAACAATACGTCCCTTGATACGCAAACCGAATGAAAGTCGGCGATTGTGGGAGAAGAGTGAACGTCTGAACGGGGATCTGAGGTCTCTGAAAACCAAAAAACCAAAATTAAACCGACCATCAAAACAACAGAGAAAAGATTTCATACAGTCCTCCCAACACACTCACATTATTGTGAACGCCTAGCTGGGGTAGAGTGGGTAGTTTGCTCAACGACAGGATAGGTTGATACGTCTCGTGAAGAAGGTGTACAATCTGAGCCAGGTTTCGATGCCTGTTCAGGTGAGCTTCCAGCTGTTCTTTGATGAGAGAGTGAGCGTTCGCTGTTTGATTGTTCGCCCCGAAAACCAAATGAAAAGCTTTGTTCTGTTCGTTCCACTGAACGGTGACGAGAGCTCCCTTATCAGGACCGTAGCCAATTACTAATTTGCTGTAGGAGTACGACTTGACGGTCATGATTTGTGATAAATTGTATTTACCTAGAATTCAAATCAGTTACACGTTAGTCTGACGTCATTTCCGGTTACAGAGAATTCATGGGAGACAATAAGCAAGAGGAATTGGACCAACAGCAACAGCAACTCACTAATTTTCAGGTATTCAGAAAGCTCTTCGACACAGTCGTAGAGATGAACAATTTGAGCCCAATCATTGAGCAAGGATTCGACCGTTCGCGCAGGCATATCCGAGGATCCCATGTCATACTGAAAGTAAACAGGCCGCCTGAGTCCTTGTTCCTTCGGTTGGGAGCTGCTCAGCGGACTTCCATAAAACACAAACTCGACCATCCAGCTCCTTCCGGTTCCTTTCCCGTGAACGCGTATCGAGACCGACAGCAAACGTTTCAGTAAAGCTTGCCAGGAGGACTTCTTCACTTTGGTAGTCAGGAGAGGAAGTTGAATGATTCGAAGGACCAAAGCGGTTGCATTTGGTTCCACTTGAAGACCCTACAAAACAGTCAAAAACCCAAACATCACTTCCGCTCTTCCTTTCACCCCTCTCCCTTCACACCTCCACCGCCTTCTTACCTGATGAGCGATTTCATGTTTTGACAACTCCTGCGCGAGAGTAACGAACGGAATCCTTTCATCACAGAGGGAAACCACGTGAGCCAACTCGGGTATGAAGTAAGCCGGCTGTTTCATTCTCCTCGCGGAAGACTCCAGCTTTCCGGAAGCTTTCCTTTTCCCGGGAACCTTTTCGTCTTCGATGCTCGTGTACGGACCGTGGAGGAGCACGAACGAATCGAATTCGATGAGACTCATCACTTTCAGGTACATTTTCGGGATTTCCGTTTCGATCGTGTCATCTTCGGGGTTGTCTTCGATCGAGGACGGTTTCACGACGGCCATGTAAAACTGACAATCGATTTCATGCGGAGATGTTTCCCTTTCTTTGAACTCGACGATGAGTATCACGTTCGGGTGGCGGTGGAGTCGGACGTACATTCGATGTCGGCCGATTTTCGTCATCGGATGATCCGGATGGTGGAGGAGAGGAAGTCGTTCGTGAGCGGTTGCCGGAAGGTGTTGAAGAGTCTTCTCGCATCTTCGCTGTGTGATCCAGAACCTGATACCAAGTGACATGATGAATAAAACAATCCGGAAACAACAAACCGGAAACGGTTACAAAAGTCGTACTCACCTCAACTCCGATATGAGAGTCGGTAACCGACTTCGATCACCATTCAAAGCTGACTGAAGCTCAGGTATGAGAGGAGCTTCATACTGAGGAATGTGACACTGCAGCATTCCTGTGTGTGTCTCAACCGTCACCAGCAAATTCTCAGCCCTGAGACATGGCTGCAGCACCGGAACTGACAATATTGCTGGAGAGCCCTGCAGCTGACATTCGAGATCTTTCATAGCGTTTTCCAATTCCTGTTTCAGTTCCGTCAGTCTTGCTTTCGTTCTCACATAAATCGTATGAACGAGTAACCTGTAACCACCAACATCAAAATCACATCTCCCACTCAACACTCCCCTACCCAAACCTGTTTCACAACGACGGCATACCTTTCCATCGACAGCAAATCCGATCTGATTGCTTTGTCAGCGATTTCACTTTCCTTTCCACCGAGTGAGGGCACATGGACGACTGTGAGAGGTCTCGCTGGGTCGTAGGTATCAACCTGAACGGTTAGTTTATAACCTAACTCAGATTTTGGGTCTTTTGACGATAGTTCTTTCCAATAGCAAACCGATAAACATTTCCCGGTGTGTAGTCGTTAACATGGATGTGATCGTCGAGTCTATCACGACAGAGTCTAAGTGTTTGTGAGTAGAGCACCTCAAGCTGAAGACTCTGACAGAAGAAGTGTAGACAATTGTAGACTTCAGTTAGGGGATTTGGATTGTCGACAAGTCGCGTCTGGATGACTTGATGAATGTAATTTACTTGAAGTGAATGAACGAGAGCTTTGCCATCTGTAAAACCAAATCGAAAACAATACAAAACATGTTCAGACACACCCAGACAAACCAACAACAACAAAAACAAACACAAACCTCCAGTTTCCTTATCCTCGACCAAAATATCAATGTCCAAAAGCCTCCAGGGAATATTCGGACCATCACCCATGACAGTTAAAGAAACTTCAAACTCATGTTCAACATGAAATGTCACTCTCCCACACTCGATTTTCAAATTCCTCATCTGTGGTAGGAGATTCCCAGTGACAAGCCTGTGTTGTATGACTTGATTCAGTCTTTCCAATGTTGTCTTCCTCTCCACACTTGTAATCGGATCAGGAGGAACGATTCTATCACGAATGCAAGCAGGCAATTTGGAGTAAGTTCCTGTTGTCAGAACTTCAACAGCAGCAGGGATGTGGAAATTGGGTAATCTTGCATGAACCAAAGTTTCTCTTGCCATCTTTGCTAATATATCAGCAGTGTCAACAAACAGCAATGATTGCTTATCCAGAAACGCCATGATGTGCTGTAGTACAAAACCCAATCAATGATTATAAAAACTTCCACAAAAACGAATAACACAACCAACAAAACTTCAATAAACAAGATATACTCACAGCTGACTTATCTACTTTGGAAGCACTATTAGCCCACTTAACTAAGGCTAGGGGACGAACAAAAAGCTGCCTAGTTCTGGCTGAGTAGTTGTAGATTTCGATTTTCCTCTCCATGTCTGTTTTCCTTGGTAAAAGTTCAGCCAAAACTGATAGCTCATGATACGTTCTCTGAACTATCAAATCAATCAAAACGCCCAATGAAATAGAGCCTCCTCGATTACCTTCCTGTGGAACTCCATTTCCAACAGGCATTTGAACTCCTTCCAATGGTATTGGTGCCATTTTTGTAATAATATTCACAACCAAACTTCAATCAAAATCAGATTCATACTTTTAATAAAAACAAAAACCGTTCAAATTCTCCTTAACAACCGCCTCAATCACTTCACTTCGGACTGATAATCCTGAATTAAACCAAAACCTCGGTTTTTTGAAATTTAATACATGAAAATAACTCAAAATCCGTTTTTCCAACCTCGATTCATCAAAATCATCTGACAGTCACAGTTTACAATCCGTTTAAACTCAATATGTCGCACTTAATCACCACTTTAAATCCAACTAAACGATTCTCAACAAAACCCTTCCAGTTATTTCCGACAAAAGACAAAAACACGTCATAAATTATGTGAAAATGACTGAGAAAAAAATTTTCTTTCTTCAAATAATTTTACAAACGCCGCCATTTTCGTTTTTCCTACTTGTGAAAACTGTCTTCATATAAATATTTTATTTCGCGAAGAAACCACTGATAAAAATTCAAAATTCACATACTGTTTGATTCGTTTTAGAGTCCTTTTTCGAAATGACTCTTGTCTGACTGAAATAAATTTTTTGTTAATAACTAAATGCAAATTTTCCCTCTGAGATCACGCACTCGTCTTATTTTCACCTACATTTTTACAACACAACTAAAAACTCAAATTTACAGTGTTGCCAAGTTTTGAGTGAGCGTCAATGACGTGTCGTGGAACCAATCGTGACCGTTGGGATTTAAAAATGGCGGCTTTAAAGAATTATGATTTCTTTGTAAGTTTTCAGTTGATTTCCTCGATATTTACACCATTGAGAGGTTAAAATTGGCTTTGGCTTTGCCAGGAGCGTTAAATATTCACTTTTAAACAATTCTGTAAATAATAATGATGATAAGTAATAAATTATAGCGTAATTAACTTTGCAAACTAGCCACACCTGATTTGTCTTCCCTCTGTCCAACATTATTTTTGATGGTTTTCTGTGTTTTTGTCCAATATTACTTGATATGTAGTAAATAAAGAAAAGTATCGAACGAAAAATTTTCATTTTATGCTCGTTGAAAAGGTAATATTTGGGGCTAAAAACATTCATTTGGTTTTTTTTTCTGTTTGGACCATTCAGTTCTGAGTTACAGGATGTTAAAAATGGAGGTCAACAAAGAGAAAATTCGATACATTTTACTGTTTTTCTTTGATAAGGGTGAAAATGCAGGCCAAGCGGCTGAAATTGTGAATATTGTTTATGGTCCCGATACTGTAACAGCTAATTAAGCGCAATTTTGGTTTCGTCGATTCCGATTTTTGATGTTAAAACGCACCTCGCACTGGCAGGCCCGTTGTCAAAAATGTCGATAAAGTCACAGAAATAATCAAAGTTAACCGGCATTTGCGCAAAGCTGGTTCAAAAAGAAGCTTCATGTCGGGGTGCCAAACCAATTAACACCAAAAAACATGGCGGATCGAATTTTCATTTGCGAAGCCTTGGCCAAACGGAGTGAAATCGACCCATTTCTGAAACGGATGGTGACTGGGGATGAAAAATGAATCACATACGATCACACTGTGCAAAAACTTAATAGTTTGTCGAAACTGACAGTTTACGTCGTTCCGTATTTAAGGGATTGGAATTTGAAACAATTTATTCCAACCTTTTCCTCTTAGAGTGTAGCGAAGGACTGAATACAAACACGCAATGCTAATACTTAGGATTAGTTAAGACACAGAAATTATTGTTGACTGATTTTCTTTTTCACACATTTTAAGGTATTTTCTTTATAAAGAACTATTATAAATTAAAGAGAAGGGCTAGAAGCCCGGGTTGTCAATGCCCCAGGTTGCTCAGAGTCACCCACGTCCAAAGGTTAAGAGTCTCAAGGAAGTTAGTCATAGTTAAAGAGTAAACAAGGGATGTTTGTCACTAGGGTATTATGACCCAAAAATCTGCTGTGAGTATCCTATTGGTGAAGAGTACAATAGATGTTTGTCTTGAGGAGATAACGAAAACAAGTGGACTACCAGTGAATCACTTGGATTGATCATCGATAGAAATTGGACGGCAAGAGGATGAGACAGGTGTCAAGGGTGAGAAACAAGTCTAAGCGAATGTCTTATCCGTTGTCACGATATAAATACCACCCCAAGCCCAGTTTGGGAATCAGTAGTAACGAGAGGTCTGTTAGTAAGACTCCGCGTTTTTAGTGTAAATCCGAGTGTTCAGATATATTCGAGTAATCAGGAAGGTTTAAGGATAACTAGCGGAACAGAACAGACTAGGAAGATGAAATAAACGATTTGTTACCTCGAAGAATCGTCTAAGTCATTCGTTAGCCCACCATTACAACTTCCATAACAAGAAGAAAATCGCAGCTTATTCATAGCCAATTGTGAGAACTCAACCCTAAATCGCGTTCGCATTATTGAAGGTAACAGTGGAATCGTTTAGATTATGATACCATCTACAATCCTGACTCCTCTTCTGTTCAAGCACACATTCGCCTCTAAAGTGGCAGGAAATGAAACCAGAATCGATGGAAAACATTTTGTCTACAAATACTCTCGATTTATACTCTTTCACAACGTCAACCATACCTTTGTAAGTGTCAGAGTGCTGCGGCACTATCATGGTGCTGTGGCTACACCTTCATTTGTATTAACCGTTTGAGTGCTGAAGAAATTTTTTATGTGTATGACAAAAACGTGAGGTGAAGTGCGTAGTTATTTTTTGCAATTACAGTGGAACCTCTCATAACGAGTTTAATTCGATCCGGAGTTTTACTCGTAATGCGAAATAATTTTTTCCATATGAATCAATGTAAAATAGGAAAATGCGTCCCAGGCGGAACCAAAAACCCCGAACAAAATTTATGTTTAGGATTTATTAAACAAAAAAATACATAAAAATTGTTGTTAAGTATGAAATTAATCATATTTTCTTAGTTATGTACATAAATTTGTCTTACTAAAATGCAGTCTAGTCATTTGGCTTTGCCGACGTTTCAAAATTTGATAAAAATGTGAGGCCGCATTATTATTGAAGAATTTCGTGGCGCATGGCTACTGTCTTATTTAGGATGATGCTCCTCAATGTACGAAGCAACACTTTTCACTTTGCTTGTAGCATTTCTCTTAATTCAAAAGATTGTTCTTTCTCATATTAGAAACTGTGTTCTGATTCCAAAAGTCTGAACAGGATTCGAGATGGAAGGGATGGTTTGGAAAGAAACGAAGAGAAAAGGGCAGGAAGCTAAGAAGTTTAAAAACTGAAAATGAATGGAAGTGGAAATGAAAGAATTTTGGGTGATAGTGAAGAGAATAACACAGGTAGAGGAAGATTTGACTTTGAATCTGCTCTGGTTTGGAGTTCGGGAATCGTTTCCTGTACCGGTCGGGGATTCCCCAAGAACACGTTCCTCATTATGCCAAAAATTGCTTGTTATGAGAGGTTCCACTGTACAATAAAAATGATCATAATCAACTCTAATTATAAAAAGTAATTTCTCCTAAAAATTCCTCGCAAATTGTTTGCCACATTTTCAGAACTAATAAAAAATTTCTTTGTCTACACTAAAGTGAACAACCACATCCTGACATTCAAGGTTAGGTACAGTACTTCAATTTGTTAAGAGTATTCCTACTGTCATGTATAAAGAAACAGCGAAAACTCATTCAAGAACCTAACACACGAGTATAACTTCAAAGTCATTAATACACTCTACATCATTACAACTCACCTTCAGATGAATTAGAAGTTGACATGGTGCTTTTGTAATTAACATTAAATTAATTGTAATTAAATTTGTAATTAACTAAAAAATATAAGTAAAACTCAATAAATTCGAAAATTAAATTAAAAACAGGACCACAACCGCACTCAAACAGTAATTTATAACGCACCCAACCGTTTCTTAAAACACAAAACAGCTAAAAAGTATAAATATACCTTGATTAGAGCTACACCGGAAACACAAGAACAAAACACAACACCATAACCGTTACACCAACCAACCTACACGACCGGACATTTTGAATCAACTGAGTAGCCACACTCACGCAATTTTCCTTATATACTCCTGAGCGGGGAAAAATTTCCCTGCTCGCAGACGACAAGATGGCGTTTTCACCGCACAAACCTAAAAACATCAATTCGACACTTGTTTAACTCCCAAAACCATTTAAAATAAGCCAATCAGAGTCGAGATTTCTGTTCGAACAATTTAGAACAAAAAGGAAACAAAAGGAAAACGAATCAAAATTCAAAATCAACTTCTTTTAATGTTTAAAACTTATTATACACAAGTCTATCACGAATCGATATACCGCAAACCAAGGTTTTGCTCACTCAAAAAACTATTTTTAATAAATCATCCTGAAAACTTCGCCAAGTAAACAACCAAACAAACAAACAGTCATCCAAACAACCAACCAAACATAAAAACACGACTTAAACCACAAACAAAAATTTTTCAGCTTCTCTAATCTATACACTATACAAAGGGATACAAGTCTTCAGGAAAATACTGAGAATCTTTGGTGATAAATTCAAATTAATATAAATCAATCAATCAATCAATCCTTGAATTATGCGGTACATAACAAATATCAATAAAGCAGAAATTTATTAATTAATAATTTTATTAAAAAAATAGACAATATGACGACAAAATCCTTCAGAGCATAAGTTAAAAACTCTCTATTTATATATTTATACAAAGTTAACTGTGTGCTCGCTATAAAAAAAATGGAGAAGAAACAAAAACAGAAAATATAGTTTACGTCGTGACTACAGTCTCAACTTCCGGTTGTCATTGACTACAACACAATCCTCCCTCCTCCTCCTCATTGAAAGCCTAATTTTAGTTCTAATTAGTTAGTATAACAACCTCACCGGGAATTAGATCAAAAGCGAGTATAACACACCTCCTCCTCTTCCCAAATTGTGATAATAAATATTTATACAAGTGATAAACGACACGTTTATTTTGAAAGTGGTCCAAATCCATTTTTTGTTGTCGTAGAGTCCTTTTGGAAGTGTTGACTTTTGATATGATTACACCCGGAGTTCTTCGTCATCACTTCCGGCCGGTTTCGGTTCTCAATAGTTAGAACCTTTGGAATGGGGTCTTTGTGTGGAGATTGTGTGCATTACTTTTGGGATGTGGATTGAGTGTGTGTGATTGAAATACGCCTTGGGGGCAAGTTTGGGGTGGTGCACGCATACCCATACAGGGGGAGAAAGGTTCATTGGTTCTGGAACCTTCGAGATTAAGCTAATTTGAGCAACTGGCATTTTGGTGGAATGATAACACAGCCTGACATGAACGTCATCTTTCTCCCTCTGTATGGATTCGTTTCAAAAGTGATGCACACACTTTCAAACGATTCAATCCAACAGGCACAGCACACGTTCATAGAGAATCTGTTCAAAGGATTAAGGCAAACGTTTACACGGGGTAATGCACACATTCATACAAAATACATTTCAAAAGTAATGCACACGTGCTCATGTTAACACTAAGATCTATTCCAAACGTTCACACGGAATCCATTCCAAAAGTAGTGCACAACTTTTCCAGACAATCCGTTCTAAAAGTTTTGTTCGAATGCTCACAGGGGGGCTATTCCAAAAGTACTGCACACATTTACACAAAAAACATTTCAAAAATAATGCACACGTAGACACGCTTACATAAGGCATATTCCAAGAGAATTACAAACATTCACACGGAATCCATTCCAAAAGTTAACGCAAACGTTCACCCTTTCCATCCATTCAAATAACCCATTCCAAAAGTAATGCACACGTGCTCAGGTTTACATTACAACACAGTCATTCCAAAAGAATCACAAATGATCACACAGGATCCGCCGTTCCAAAAGTTAAGGTAAACATTCACACGGAATCAATTCCAAAAGTAGTGCACCACCGTTACATAGAATCCGTTCTAAAAGTTAAGGCAAACGGGGGCTTATTCCAAAAGTAATGCACACATTTACACAAAATACATTTCAAAAGTAATGCACACGTGCTCACGTTAACACTGTAACATCTATTTCAAAAGAATTCCACACGGAATCCAATCCCATTCCAAAAGTGGGGGCTCACCTATACACGGGATTCATTTCAAAAGTGCTGCACACTTTTACGCAAAACTCGTATAAAAGTCTTTCCCATCATTTTGCATAAAAATAAATTTGTTCACTTTATTCTGGAACATTCTAACCCTGTGGACACGCACACGACCCTACCAGCATCTAATCTCAAGGAAATCGAGTCGGATCACTTAGACCACTCTTACGATGAATCCCCAACGCCAGTTCATGAAACCGACAAACTGAATTACAAAACTGAACTGATCAGAAACCATTTCCGGAACCACTTTCAAGATAAACGGTCCAAATGATAGGAAAAAATTCGTTGATTCAAGTACCGGAAATAGTTGAAAAAGACTCGAAAACTCTCTGGTAGCGAAACCGAGTTAAACAAGTTCGATATTGCTTCCGTTTCCGGTTTCATTTTGTACAAATTAGAAATCAAAAAAAAGAAAAGGAAAACCTCTAACCCGACAAGCGAGAGGATCATCAGTCTTTTGAGGTCGTATAATCGGTGACGTCATCATTCTCCCAGTGTCATACAAACACCTAGCAAACCCCCAGGCTCTTGGGGGTGAGGACGACAACCCTTCCACCCCGATTATGTTCACCGTGACTAAAGACAATAGTATATATATACAGTATGTTACAGAGTTCTAAGTATAAATAAAATTTTCTCCTCTCCTCTCCTCCCTCGTCCTTCGGGGGTTGTTGTCTTCCTCACTACAACTCGTCCAAGACGTCTTGAGACGATATCAGAGTTTGACTTCGTTCCTCGAAGAGAGCTTTCGAATAGTTGATCTGTTCGGAGACGGCGACGGCGATCTCTTGAGTGTCGCAACGGACTCGGGGCCTTTTGATCGTTTCCTGTACCGAAGTTCCGGTCAGACCTTCCGCTCTCATCGTGAGCTCGATGTAGTGGAGAAGGTGTCCTGTGTGCTTTTCGTTGATGCTGAGACACTGACTGTGATAAAGATCACTGCAAACAAACAACAACACAGGGTTGAAATATAAATTCCCAATGTCCTATAGATAGAACGCTGGACTACAAACGAAAACTCACTTCAACTGAACTTGAAGAACGACAGCGAGACCGGTCATCGTGAACACTCGGATGCTGTCGCTGGATATGAGGATGCGAAGATCTTCACTCTCACTCCTGAGGATCTCGTAGGAAAGCAACCTTCGAACAAAAGTTACCAAAGTTAGTTAGCAGAGTTACCAACCAAACAACCAACAACCAGACAATCGGGGCAAAAGCTCACATTTCCGAGTAGTTCCGCTCGTTTATCGTGTACAGGAACTCCTGTCCCTGACTCTGTTTCGCCGAGTAGTGAGGAAGGAGTCCTCCAGGTCCGACGACGCACCTGGGAAGTCGAAATCGCGGCGGCGCCGATTTCAAAGTGCTTCGACTCGAATCTCGAACGGCGCTCGCTGTTTCCGTCGCGAGATCGAGTATCCCGACGACGGGTTTCGTCACGGTTCCGACGAGACCTTTCCCGAAACCGGAAATGAAACCCTGAAACCCTTCGTTCGCGGCTCCTTCGTACGTTTGCTTGAACACGCTCGTCATTCCGCCGTAGATCCCGAGTCCGAGTCCTTTCAGACCGGCGACGATGTGCTCTCGACTCGATCCTGAATGAAGTTTCCGGATCTTCTGTCTGGATTCCTCGTGGATTTCGTCGAGTATGGCTCGTCCAAGTCCGTCCGAAAGGGATTCTGTAAGGAGACAGAGGTTTAGAGCTGAGAGACCACCACCAGCCAACCCCCATCCAAGACACCAACTTCCTCTCCCTCTCACCTGTGACTTTGGCTGTCGAGTTGGACAGACCATGAGCAACGTTCTTGAACAAGGCACCAACATTCCCTTCGTTGAGAAAACCTGAAAAACCTTCCGAGACATCATTCATGAGACCGAGAGGACTCCCCAGGAAGTCGACAGACCCCAATATGGTAGCAGCCTGCCACTTGAGCTCCTGTTTGAAATGCTTCAGAACAGAATTGATGAGGAACTGAGCTGTCTCGAACGGATGTCTCTTGATGAACGGTTCTAACTCGACGGTCGCATCTTCAAACTTGATCAGAGTCAGATCCAGTTTCCGTTTTAGAGCTTGCAGTGGCGGAGGAAGCTTTGCAGACGTGACCACACTCAACCTCACCTAGAAAACCCAAATCATTCACGCGTTCAACACTCCGAAACCCAAATCCATCACCAACTATCTGTCCATCCATCTGTCTGTCTTACCGTACTGGGAGCGAACTTCAGCACTCCAAAATAGTATCTGGTCGCGTGTGCAGATGTCGCTTCCATCACCATTCTCTGCGTCTCGAAATCGCTTTCTTCAGCGTCTTCCGTTTCGACGTTCGAGTGATTCCCGAACATGGCGTACAGTTTAAGCATGAGACGTTCTTCTATCCTCAGCGAAAGATTCTTGACGGTGATTATGAAATGCTGTCGTGAGAACAAAACCAACTGCCATCAGATTTCCGTTCCAAACATCAAAACCAGAGTCAGAAAGGAGGTGATACTCACTTTGAAGATATGAGCGTTCGAGTTGTTACAGGTTTGTTTGTGAGCAGAGATCTGAACGGCTGGTAGATGCTTCTTAGGTTCGTCTTCTCTCAATCCCCTAGTCACGTAGAGAACGACAGGACACTGAGGTTCGAATAACTGTTAAACAAAAACCAAAATTTAGTATAGCAAGTGAGAGAGGATGGTTGGTATGTCGGCGAACGTTTCCGAACCTGATTGTCGCATTGAATGTCTTGGATTGTGCAGTCGAAACTCCTCTGACTGGGCGTTCGGACAGTGTTCAGAAGGATACCCTTCAAATGAAGGAATAGAAGCTCTTCGGGTGGTTTCCGTGACACGATGCTGACTCCAAATCCGGCTTTTAGGTCGATGGTTAGCTCTAACTCGCTCGCATCCCGACTGACAGACTCCGGGAACACGGTGTTCGTCGCTGGGGCTGTTAGACTGTTCCAGTCTCGCTTCTTCATCATCGTGTACTGTAAATTACCCTGAAAGACTCAAAATGAATATCCGAACGTTCGAACGTGGTTAGTACTCTTCCGAACGCTTTTATACTCACCTTCATGTCGATGGGATCGATGATCTTGAGACTCTAGTCGGTCCGTCGCTGGTCACCGACACGGACAAACATCCAGAACCGGGTCTCATCTTCATTCGGCTCACAGCTTGCTCGATGGGTACGGATTTCTGGTTGTAGGTGTTTGAAGTGATTTCGTGTCCGGGTCCTAGAACGGCTTCGCTCCCTGAGAACAGAACAATATTGACTGAGGAAGTTGTTCTGAGAATCAAGAGAGGCGAAACAAAACACCAACACCATCATGCAACCGAACACCGCCCCGGAAGAGACCAAAGACACCGAAATGGCTGAAGACAGAGGAGGCAGACAAGCAGGTCATCGATGAAGGTCGAATTCTCTCAACGACAAACAAACAAACAATCAACAACAACAAAGCATTCCGAGAGCAGTCAACAAGTTTGAACATGCATCACTCTCCAGTACAGGTACAGCCGAAATGTGGATCCTCGTTTCCGGCTACAGGGGTCATTGACTGATCACTTGAATCAATTCTGGTTCTGTTTGGTTGGAAGTGTTATCCTTCAGAGGTACGGCCCTCCTCCCGTACTTCCTTTGCTTTCCTGTCTTCCTTCTCTCTCTCTCTCTCTCTCTTTCTTCCTGTCATTCGGCCTTTCTTTCATTCCTCTTCTTGGTCATTTTGTATTTCCTCCGATCTGTTCTTCCTTCTTTTCTTCTATGTTTCTGCTATTTTTCAGTCCTGTCTTTTCATTGCTTGCTTTTCTTCCTCTCTTCACTTCCTCCCAACTTTCTATCGTTCCATTTTTCCTGTTTCCTTCTTCTTTCTGTCTTCTCATCATTTTTCTCCTTCCCTCTCTTTCCTTCTATTTTTTCTTTCTTTCGTTCATTATATTCTTCAGTCCTTTTTACCCATCTTTCTCTCTCATGCCTGCTCTTCTTTCTTTCTTTATTTCCCTCCTTCCTTCGATCTTTCATTCTATTTCCCTGTATCTCTCCTTTTTCTTTTAATTTTCAGTCTCTTTTTGGATTTTCGTTTCTTCTATTCTTCCGTCTTCCTATCAGTCTGCCTTCCTTTTTATTTCCTTCTTCCATCTTTTATTCCACTTTCCTGTCTTTCTTTTAGAGTTCTTTCCTTCCTTTGTTTTCTATCTGCCTGTCTTCCTTTGTCTCTTTTTGGATGTTCATTCTTTCCTCCTTTCTCTGTCGTTTTGTTCCATTTGTCTGTTTTTCTACTTTTTCATTCGTGATAAGCCTCACAACCACAACACCAAGAACTAATTCAAGTGATCCGATAACTAAAAGCAGAGAACACTAACCACAACACAAGAAAAATAAAACTCAGGAACAAAAGGGAATCCTGTCAACGTTTACAAAAACGAAAAAAAAAGGCCAAAATGGCGGACTAAATAATCGACACCAACACTGACTTTGTGAAAACAGGAAACACTCAAAACAATAATAATTTCGGGCAGTACGCTGCAGATTAAAATAAATAAATAAATAAAAAACAAAAGTTAATAATAAGAGTAACCAAGAGAAGGATACGTACACATTTGCCAGACACCTGGTTTGGCGTTCCCTGAAAAGAGGTCAACAAAAGTTAGTCCCAACGAAAAAAGCTTAATAAGCAGACACCACAACAGAAAACTCGAAGAGAGACTGAGGGAGGGAATGGAAATCTGCAGCATAATGCTTCGACGATTTCCCTGCCGGGTCAGGAACCCAGAAGCGAAGTCGTTACCAACACAACGAAATAAAAACAAAACGACAGCAGTGGCGAACCTTGACGAAGACCGAAGAAACCATCCTTCGCTTGAACGCACATGTTGTTATGAGCACAACAGAGTCTACCATCCTCCGTGAACCTCCACTTCTGCGTGGAAGTTCGCCTTTTGTCGGGTCTTCTCAGAACGAGAGCGACGCATTGGGTTGGCTGTGGTGCAGGTCCGGCGATATCGAGGACGAGGATCTTATCGCTGTAGTAAGAAGACTTCGAACGTGGATCCCTGAAAATAGGATTCGTGTTACCAACCCTCCCAACCTAGAAACTTATTCCTGTCGCTAGGGTCATGAACCTACCGTGGAGGACTGGATCCTTCGTGCTGCAGCTGTCCTTCGCTCGTCATCCTCCAAAGCTGTGACCTGGCTCCGTGTTGTTTCCGGTTGAGGATGACTCTATACTCATCCACGCAATCGAGAACAAGTTGCTGACTTTCCACATCGAGCGGATCGAATGACGAATCCGAACAGTCTCCATCAACCCTGCAACCAAGGACTTTGTTCAATCCCACCTCCCATTCCCACCGCCTTCTACTTCTCACCAAACATCTACCAACCGATTGAAAGTAGCTGTGAAAGCTATGTAAATGAAGTTCTCGTAAGTCAGGCTGATGGAAGACTCTTCGATGGCGGTATTTATGTCATAGGAAGCGGAAGCTCCACCGGGTGCAACCAGAGTGAGACTTGGAGGACCCAACGGTTGATCCCAAGCATAGTCGACGGAGGTTTGAGGTCGAACTGTTGACTGAAGGCTTTCGGTATTCGTTCCCGTCTGAAAGAAAACACCAAACCCGTTTGAAACAACGGCCAACAATTTCCACCCACAGCCTTCTTTTACCATATCATCAACTCACCTGGAAGAACTGTATCGCGACCTGAGAGAAATTGTTGATCCGAATCGGCGGTGGCATAGTGTCTGCATCAGTGAACACGACGAAATAAGTCGCCGCTTGTAAGACGACTTCCACTCGAAGGAAATGCATCTTCCCGTGTTTGTCCCTACAGAACCGGATACATTAGATCGATCGTTCAATTAATGACGTCACCCTACAAACCTGTACGTACCTGACATTGATGTGTAGAGAGTCTTCGTTGTCTATGCCGAACCCGCCGGACCAAAGACAATTTTTAACTTCTAATAACCGGATGCAGAGGAGTAACTCTTTGTCGAGTCTCGGCCAATGCCAGGCTAACGAACAATCCCTGACTGCTGTTGCGTAGGTCGCTGCAGCTCCAGGATCATTCTGTTGAACAAATCAAGGGTTAGACAACCAACATCAGACAGAACCTGTATCCTGACGTTTAAAACACTCACCAAAGTCGTCGCGAGACACTTCTGAGCAAACTGCAACTGGTAGGAGCTTTTATTGTGAAGCTGGAATCTTGGCGACAGAGTCACGATGTTGGTGTTACGATACCGTCCCCTTCCGGGTCGTATGTTTATGCCAATCGCATAAACGATATCCGGACGATGATCCCTCTGAGACACCCGAAGCCGACGAACCTGAGCCCGACTTGAAGATGGAAGTGTTCACACCACTACAAAACAGAGAAAGTTGTATAAACCGTCCCCAAACCACCCAGACACGACAGCAGAAACACGACAAACCTGTGGGTTACGATCCGGATGACAGAGAGCACCGACCCGAGCCTGAATCCTGGGACTTGCTTCCGGATCGGAGAGTGAGAACAGGAGCGGGGTGAGGACACGAGCGATTTCATTTTCCTTGAACTGTCCAGCAGTTTCGTTGGACGTGCCCTCCTGTTTGAAAACGAGCGGAAGTGACGTTTTGTTTATTATCCAATATGGCGCCCAGATTGTTATTCTCATTTCGGCTCCTTTGTTCACTTGGATTCCGGCTGATAAGTCGAGACGACGACCGGATTCGTCGTGAAGTTTGATTCGAGATGTTAACGAGGTCACGGGTGACGGAACCATGAGGACGCCATGTTTGGGAAAGTTTTCGATGTGGAATTGAATCTCGAATTTGTGATCGCAATCAACCTACAGCACCCAGAAAAACCTTTTTTCAGCAACAGGATCTAATGACGAAAGATTCCATAGAAATCGCGAGGACTTACCTCGTGAATGGCTGCCGTGAGACCGGGTTTCATGTGACCCCGAACGTTCGCATCTTTTATGTTGTAGTGAAGATCGCACGGAAGTAGATTAACGATCGTCAGTGGGCTGATCAAAACGATCGTGTGTCCGGGTTGGGGCCACAGGCTTCCCAGGTTTTCGGGGAAATTCTCTCGTTGGATGGATGCGACGAACCTACGGACAAAGCCAGAACGTGGTTAAAGGCGTTCGGTAACCCACAATACCCTTAAAGCCTAAGGGATCAACCAACCTGTAGGCTCTATCTCTGTTGCTGTGACACTGATGAATCTCTTGAACGACTTCGCCGGGAGTTCTCACCTTCGTCCAGTTCAACGGTGACGAACTGAACGCATGATACCTGTTCAGGTTTTCACTCGTCAGAGGTCGAACCCATATTTGAGCGAGAGCGTGGCTTACAGGAGCTGATACTGATTCATTGGGTGAGATTTGAAGGCATTTCGTCGATTCCCAAACTGAAACGAAAACAAAATGGCGGCTATTAATCACATTTCTCTCTACCTCTCCCTCCCTTCCCCGACTCACTTACCATCCCGAAACGATATCGTGTTCTCCAGTTTCACTTCAACAGACTCCGTCAGACAATTTTTGATCGTGAGACCAGAGCGAACGGTTATCAACTTCCTCGCGGATCCTTCTAAAGTGATTGCGAATACCAGTCTAACAGGTGGCAAGTCAAACTACAGTAACCAAAAGAAACCAAAAGTGAGAAAACCAAAGCCAACACAAGAACAACACAACCCAACGCACAAAGCCAACATACGTTTCCGGTTTTGGCGGGTGCAGCCTGTCGAAAATAAACGCCGACTTTATCAACAGACACGGGAGCTGCAGGTTTCCACATGTCGACGCGAACGGCTAACTGATGAACGCGAACCGTGTGCGTGTCTCTGTGTCGTACTTTCCCCCGTCCGCCAAAAGTGAGCGGAACCGTTTCGTTCGGCAAAACTTTCGTCCAATCTCTGTTCTGTTCCAGAATCACGGCATCTGATAGACTGAAACAGTAAAATATTTCTTATTATATAATATAATATTATATTATTATACTAAAAATTAAGTTACACAATATTAGAATCCTCTGCATCGTAAAATGACGGCTAATCCATTATAACAACATTATAATCCCGATCATCTTACATTAAATTCTGAATGATTTTAGGAAATCTAAAAGATGCGACATTGTATTTCTACAACATGAACGAAATAATCATCTTACAATTCCCTCCATTATAATGGAAACTAAGTGATTGCTGATTTTTGCATAATTAATTACAGACAAAATCAGCAATGAATTAGTTGCCAACACAAATATTCGGTTTGGTGAGATAAGAAATGTAAAAAGACATTGACTCCTAATTGCAATTACATAGGCGAACAATGTCATCTTAAAAAGCGTTATTTTCTAAAGGATTTTCAGCTTCATGAAAAGATGTAGGAAGAGATGAGAGAAAGAAAGAGGAAGGAAAGAAGATGGGATCCCCATGAGAGGGTGTAACTGGATGAAGAGGTACAATAAACGCTACACCGGAAACTGGGGATGATATCTGTTGATTATGACAACACTTCTAGTAAAAGATGATCCAAACTTACTTTTCGCTTGTTTTGACCAAAACCGTGTACCACAGCACGGAACCTGTGTCGTTTTTCAAAGCAAAAGGCACGAACGGTGATCTCCGTCGAAGTCCCACGGTCCCGGACCCGGTTCCCGTCGATGTCGACGCTTTCTGACCCTCCTCCGCTCCGTGAACCGGTTTCAGGTAGTCTTCCGTCCAATTGTCCTTGACCATGCTGTACAACTCGAGCAAAGTGCTTGTTATGTTGATGTTCAACAACTCTTCGGAAGCGATTCGGATTTGGAGATGATTCCTCGACAGTCCCGACGTGAGAGAATGTTCCCAGCGAGCCGAACACCTGAAAGTAAGAACGACGCCCATCATTTAAAACCGGAAATGAGATCCGACAGCGTTCAAAGAGTAATCAATCCCTACCTCCAAGGCTCGATGAAAGGTTCCCAACCAGACAGGACTCTATTATAATAGTCGCTCGTGAATAAGAACTTGGCGCTTCCGGCTCCTTCCACTTCCTGTTTGAGACTCAACTGAGACATGGACAACTCCAAAAGCGGAACGTCAGCATCTCGACAATCGTCGATCACGCAAATACTCAAACACGCTAATTTCACCTGAAAAATTAGGTTTTGTGAGAAGAGACGATCGACTTCCGGTTTGAGTGGGGAGGAGGAGAAAACGGAAACAGCCTACCTCGATCGTTTCAAACGAAATCGCCGAACGCGAATCGGGCGAACTTCCCTTATCATCAGGTACGTGAGTCGCGTTATGAGTCAACCAGAGAGCAGCCTCATCCAACTGACCCTCGCATATCGTCAAAGCCTTCGTGCAGTCTTCTGTCGAAAAGCCCAAAGCGGCCAGTTTGGAGATCTGACCTGAAAACCAAAACCAAACAGTTTAGTCGACACACAAAAGACCACGTTCGCGAACGGATTTATTAGACTTACTCCTAACGTTCGCCGGATAGCTATCCTGTTCGTTGGCTTGGGTTCGAGCTTTGTACGTTTGCTTTGGCACGCTGTCCAACATCTGCGACAGCATTCGGAAATCGTGATAAGACAACCGAACGCATAGATGTTGCATTTGGACCTCGAGCGTTCGATCCGCGCTCGTATACACCGCATCTGAGATTCCTCTCGCTTCCGATATGTTCGTTCTGAGTGTTACTTCCATGTTTACGGTGACCGGGTCTATTATCGACAGCGCTGTTTCCTCTTCCATTCCGAGTATGCAGGAGAACACTTCGCAGTGATTCAGATTGCAGGAGAGAGGTTTCTCCAACATTTCGGGACGATATGAAATCACTGTCGTGCTCTGAAACCAAAATCGAAGACAAAGGTCAAACCGAACGGATTCGGAAACGTGGGACTAGAAGACGAAGCGAGATACCTTGAGAATGATCGCGTTCGACTCGTAGACGGACGTGTCCTCGACGAGAACGATCTCCGAATCGGTTATGTTCAGCTTGAACTCGTATGGAATGGTTTCGTAGTCGATGACGGGCGGACATTTCGTCACGACGCCTGTCGAACCGGAAATGTAGCTGCTGGCCTTCGCTGTGTAATTCGCGGAATAGCCGGAACCTTCGACGAGGCCCATTTCCGTAGGAACTATCGAATTCGTCATCATGAAGTCCCGGATTATTTCCCACCAATCGAGGACCGCCATCAGCCTCATGTTGTGCAACAGGACGGTCGCTTTCGAATAATTCTTCCTCCTCCTACAAACGACAGCAAGACGGTTAGTAAAAAGAAATCGGGGGAAAAGGATTCTGTGTTGAACGTGACGGACCTGTGATGAACCTCAGCTTGAACGGAACCGTCATCGGAGTCCATCCTGTCGCCATCCGACCCTCCTCCTCCTCCTCCGCCTCTGTCTTCTTCTTTTTCTGGAGATTTGGACTCTTTGGAATGCTTCGTTTCGTTTTTGCAGCTCAGAGGCTGGAGTATGTTTGTGAAAACGTTGCAACGTTTCTCCATAGGCTCGTCTACATAAATAAAAAATTTTCTTATTCAACCGACAGTAACCAAGAGTTTAACACTGCTGACATTAGTTCTGTCTCACTTACCTTTGAATCGAGTGTCAGTTATCAAAATTTCCGCAGACACGAGATCGATGTCTTGAGACTGATCGCTGAACGTTTCCACGACGAGTCGCGACTTGATGAAGTTGACACAGGCCAGCGACACACCTTCCCCGTGTTTCTGTCTCAGGTGAACGACGACGTTGACCAGATCCAAGTGTATACTGTTCATGAGCCAAACCGGTTCGCTGTTGTTGGTCTGGAAAAAGAACAGAACCGTTGGGAGAGTGTTGGGAACTGTCCCGAGGGTCGGTGGGGGTGGAGGTATGTCTCACCTGAGTCACGACATTCCCTAAGAACTCATTCGGTTGACACGTGTCGTTAAGATCTTGAAGATTTTCGCCGATGTTGTAAGCGAGAAGACCACGGATCAGTTTGTACTGTGACAGGTCGAGGGAAGCTTCCAATTTGGCGAGAGTGCCCTTGATGGCAAGGTCGGGGACTTCTCTCGAGAGGTGAGTGTCCAGATTCCGGTCGATCTGAAGGTTCAGGTGACACTTATCCGGAAGGAGGGATGGTCCTTCTTTGACGATTCTCACACTTCCGAATTCGAGGATCTTGTTTTCCAATTTCTCAGCCGAAGAACTCGAGTAACGGGTTCCAGCATACAGATCCATATTGACAAGGTCGAGTGACATGACATCCAAAAGGCAAGACACTGACACGACAAAGAAAACAATGAAAATGAAGAAAATCGAGGGAGGCAGGCCATCTTGCCAAAGTTCTACTCACCGGTTGTAGTTCCTTCGGGTGGACTAGAAGCGATTGTTCCATCCGACCCAGCTCTCCTGAATCGGTTTCGAACGGTCAGTTCACCTAAATCGACGACCAAGACTTCTGGACTGGCAGAAGAGAGAGGAAGCAATAAGACTGGAGAGCCAGCGTTTATTTCGACCAACATTCTCGACGACGGTTGAAGCTTTTCATTTTCGTTCTAAAAACACACGAAACGTCGCCATTTTTGTAATAATGTCTTCTGCTACTGAGGGTGTAGGTATTAGATCGTCTTAAAGAATCCGTCCCAGAGTTGCCGAAATGGGTCATTTGTATCTCCTATTCAATCTCGGTTAACAGTCTTTTGAAAAAGTTCTCCCCAGACTTTGTGCATATGTATTGCAGTCATAGGATGCATGTGCTGTCGTTAGTAAAGCGCCTGATTTCCGTGTTTGTCACTACTATCAATTGAAAGGGGGAAGAGGGCGAAAGAGGGAGAATAAAAGAAAACGAAAGACAGACAGAAACAAAAGAGAGGAGAGGAAGGGATTAAGAGAAGAGAGAGAAGGAAAATGTGGCGGTGGTTTCAATCCGGTTTTTCACCTCTTTTTGGGTATAACAGGATGCGGGAGGAGGATTCGAACTCACGGCCATTGCGACCAAGTCAGGAACTTAACCACTACACTACTCCTCCCACAGAAAGATAGAAAATAAACACAAAAGAATGCAAAACAAACAGAAAGACAAAGTAAGAAAGAGAGAGAGAGGCAAAGCACAAAATAATGAAAGAAACTAATAGAAAGAGGAAGAAAGGAAGAGAGAAGAAATAGAAAACAGAAAGGAGAAGAAAGAGAAGAAAAAGAGAAAGAAAAATTAAAAGACCAAAGAAAAGAAAAGATGAGAGGAGGAGAGAGAGAATGAAACAAGGTGAGAGAGAAGGAAGAAAAAGAAAAATTGAGAGAAGCAAAGACAGAAAGAAAAGAGGGGAAGGAGAGAGTTAAATAATAAAAAAAGAAAAGAAAGAATAAATGACAAACAGAAAATGGAAGAAGAGAGGAAGAAACAAAGAGTGAGAGAAGAGGAGAGGGGAAAATGAGAGAAAAAACAGATTTCTGGCTCAAATGTCGTCCTGCCGTACAGTAGTAGTAACCCAAACAACTCGTCAGGCTGTTGTACTTACGTCAGATGATCTCATGGCCGCCATTAAAGCTCTAAATTGAGAAAATCGATCGAAGTAAGCATAAATCTCCCCAGGAATCGAGCCGTGTGAACATAGAATATCGAACTCATCTGTATCCGGAGTTCAGAGTCGCAATCTCGAACGAAACGATTTTCCTCGTGATTCCCGTAACTGAAACCCAAAACCAAAAAAATCATCCAAACACGATTACCAACATGAAACACAAAACCTCCACCGCAATCCTATTTCTACCTTGTATACTGAACGTGTAAAGCTTGACTCCCTGACGACAGAAACCTTTCCCTGTACATCTTTCCGTGGGGCGTTAAATCCACGAGTGACATCGACCCGAGTCGTCCTTCCCAGCTGAACTGGACCCCCGAATTCTTCGTTCTGATCGACAGGTGACTGATATTCGCTTTGGCAACTTCGTACTCCGGACGGATGAGGACGAGAGTCAGCGATCGAACTTCTAAATCGAGTTTCGAGTTGATTTCCACCGCCTTCTGCGACTCCTCCGCCGTTTGATTCTTTGACTCCGACGATTCCTCTTGCCTTTCCTGTTTTGGCGGACTCTGATCCACTCCGAAGAAATCGAACACGACGACCCAGGACTCGATATTCGCGATCACGTCCAAACAGTTGAAGTCGACTGTTATTATGCGGTCCATCTGAAAAACGGTGAAATGTTAAGAAAGCTGACATGCCTCGAATAACGCGGATTATCACCAAGTCGTCATTGCTTACGCCTTCGTAATGGGTCGCATAATTTGAAGCGTTTTTGTCCACCATCGTCACGTTTATCAGAACAAGATTTTCTTCCTTGGACATTCCGCTGACGGGAGATTTTCTACTTCTAGGAGAGGGTGGAGGAGTGCAGGGATATTCACTCTCAACCGAACGCATTCCAAGCGTTTTCGTCTGAACGGCAGACTTCCGACCTAAAACAACAGACAAATTTTCACCGACTCAACCCGACAGCACAAATCAAAACCCCTTCTAGAGTCATACCTGCAGAACTGCCGTAGAGCAAAGGCTCGTAAAGTCTATCGGGGAGCGAATTATGAGGTATGACTACACTCTGATAATTGGCTAAATTCGGGCAAGAGTGTGACACGGCCGTTCGAGGGACTCGTGACGCAGGCGCAGCTGACGATTCAACGAGAAACCTGTTCTTCGAATTTTCGTCCACCAACAGATCCTCCATGACGAGAGACCTCAAACGCATCTGGAAAACAAAACCAAACACAATCAGGAGTAAGACACAGATCCGTTCGGGCCAACTCAAATTCAAATTTAACGTCGGAAAGTTGGTACCTGTAGGTGACTGACTTGAGAGTTGGTTTGATCGTAAGTGAGAATGAAATCCCGGAAGGAAATGGACACGAGGCCGTTGTCCAGAAGACACCTGAGTTCGCCGAGGAGCTCAACCGTGAATTCGGGTAAGTCGAACGTCACTGAAATCAATTCGAAAACATGAGAATCGACGTTTCCACAGCCTTCTCAAACAGGCTTCCGGTTACCGAACTCAGCTCAAAATGGGTAACAATAGTGAAACAAACCTCTCAAGGACAGAGACTGAGAAGGCGCGGGCTGTGGTTTGGAAGCGGTTCCCGCCGAACTCGAATTCAACATCCTCGCTCTCAGGGCCGGATCCAGGCTGAGAGTAGACACTCCGAACATGGAATCATTTTCCTCCTCTTGTATGTCTCCGAGTTTTTTCGTTTGAGTCGAAGTTTCCGGTTCAGGAGGCACCGGGATTTTCGCGAACATGTTATCCAAAGTTTCCAGGAATTGCTGATATTGTTCCCGAGTTAGAGAAACCTTCAGAGGACCCACGACGCGACCGGATATCTATTATAAATAAATAAATAAATGAAACACAAACTACAACTCTAATCTTTCTCTCCATTTGTCTCTCCTTCTGTTTGTCTTTCACTCTTTCCTTCACTTTTCCTCTCCTCTTTCTCTCTCTCTCTTATTCTTTTTCCTTCTTTTCTTCCTCTTTCTTTTCTCTCTATTTCTTTCATTCTCTCTTTTCTCTCGATCTTTCTTTCTGTTTCTCTCGATCTTTTCTTTTGTCTCTTTCTCTCTCTGTCTTACCCTTTCTGTTTATCTCTCCCTATCTCTTTTCTTCTTCCTTATATATCTTTCATTTTCTCCTCTTGCTATTATTTTATTTTTCTTATTCTTCTCTCTCCTTTGATATTCATCTGTTATATGTTTGATCTCTATCGTTTTCTTCGTCTTCTCGATTTTTCACCATTTTTCTCTTTTCCTTTTTCTTTCTCACCGGACTTTTCTCTCTCCCTCTCTTCTTTATCTAGCTTTCTGTTTTCTTCCTCTCTCTCTCTTCTTTCATTTTTGATCTCTTTCGTCTTCTATCTTTTTTTCTTTCCTCTCCTCTTCCTCTCTTTTCTTTTCTGTCCCTGTCTCCCTCTAATTCTTTAATTTACTATTTTTCTGTTAATTTCTCGTACTCCTTCTTTCTATGTCTTTCACTCCTTTTCCTTCTTATCTTCCATTCTCTCTGTTTGCCTTTTATTTTTTCTTTCTTTCCCTCTCTCTCTTCCTCTTTTCTCGAACTCTTTGATTGTTTCTTTGTTTTTCTCTCTCCCCTCTCATTCTTTCTTTCTTTTGTTATCTTATTCCCTTCTCTCTCTCTTTCTTACACACACACACACCATACACAGTCCAACATACCTGTATCTGATCGGGTTCCCAATCCGGATCCAAATCGAAATCCCAAGACCGAGTCATCGAGCTTCCGATCTGTCTCTCCGTCACTATTTCAATAACAGTCTTGTGTAAGATGGGCTTACCGTCGCACGACGAGTAAATCTTCTCGGGTCGAGGGAATATCGCTTCGCTCACCATGCTAAACCAAGCACATCGATTAGCACTTTCAAAACATCAACAACCAAACACTAACTTTCATCCACAACTTACTTGAGACTCGAGCTTGTCATGTTGGCAGCCGTCACCGAATACAGACTCATGTCTCTGATCTCGATATTGTATCTCTCCAACCTGGAAGCCCAACAGTCGTCTCTCTCCACATAAGTATTCTTCGCCTAAGAGTATAGAACAGAATGATTACAACTACTGCCAACTTAACAAACAAAACAGTAATACGAAGACGATTCTCACGGTTATTTTGCCTAAATGCGCGACGAAGACCTGGTCGCTGGTCGGAGATACCGGAAGTACGATCACGGGAGTGTCTAAAACCACGTCCAATCGGATATCGATGCTGTCGAGCATGTCATCATCGATCGGAGAGTACGGAGTGTACGGCGTGTTCCCAAGTGTTTCCACCGACTGAGTGAAACTCCTCCGCCTTCTCTTTGGTGAGCTGATGTCAGAGGTTGAGCCACCGTAGAGAGAAGCTGACAGTCGGCCTGACATCGATAAGCTTTGAGCTAAAGCTTCAGCTCTGTCAAAACAAAAACGAATCAGAACCCGGACAAAATGAAACATTGACGAAGATGTGTAGACTTTGTCAGCGACTCACCGAGCATGAACTAAGCCCATCGCCATTTCCGTCGCTGCTGACTTTATAGATCTTGCCAGATTGGACAAATACTGTTTGAATTCTGTCGCGCAAGACTGTAGCTCTCTAACAAGCTGAGGAGAGTGAGTATACCAAACAGAAGCCAGTCTTACTTTCACATCGACGCCATCTTTAAAAAGCGAAAAATCATTTTAAGGAACCAAACAAAAGCCGGAAGGGAAGGTCAAACACCAAAACAAGCAGTAAACCTTGAGCATCCGTTTGAAGCGAACGTCTCACACTAAAGCTGAACGCCGTCTTCTCCGTGTTGTAGTTAGATATCGAATACAATCCAGCTGACAGATCCGCGAGAGTGTCGTTCGCCAACGGATCCGCTCCGAGACTGAGGATCCTTTGATGTTTCATTCCTTCCGGTGTCAAATCCACGATCTGTATTCCACCCAGCGATCCTTCCACGATCAGGTCCTCCCCTGACAAACCCCCAAAAATCAATTAAAGACAGAACCAACCCATCAAACAAACCCAAAATGCTGACAGACTCACCGACAGTTGCTTTGATCTTCGCCTGCATCATAGTCGCCGTGCAGATCTTCCTACCGATCAAAGCGCCATCTTTCTGAACGGCTCTCAATAGCAGGACGTTCAGACGGTGGAAATCGAAAGTGACTTCCGTCTTGGCGGGAATTTGTTCTGATAGTATTATGTCGTCTGATAGCTGACGTGAAATCGACTCGCTTTTCGAGACTTCCACTTCTGGAAGGGAAAGAACGCCGGTAAGAAAAGACGAGAACCGAACGCTTTCTTGAACGTTCGACACAACTCAACTACAAACCTTTTTCAATGGGCGAAGGTCGTATCGTCACTGTCTTGGACGGTGGGAAAACTCTTCGCGCAAAACCTAGAAGCTCGACGATGGTCTCTTGATTGGCTAGAAACAAAGAGCAAACCGATCAGAATTTGATCCGCTGAAGGAAGGTACAAACACTTTGCACTCGAGGCCAATTTTGGGCGCGAACGGACCATCAACCAGAAACTCTGTACCAGCATTCCATCACCTTCTGAGTAGTAACTTAAAAATATAGCGGTTACTAACACAAATTATAAAAATAAAATTTAACCGCGAGAGTTTGTGCATTATTTATGAAATGAGTCCTCCATATGAGTATATTATTACTAAAATGAACTTTGGATGAAATTGTGCACTATTTTTGCATAGATTCTTGGTCAAATTCTCAAATTTAAAGGATAAATTCCTTAAAAGAGTCTGCAACAATTAGAAAACAAACACCGTGCGAAAGCGTGCAATATTTATGAAATGAATTCTCCAAGATAGTGTGCAATATTTATGAAACACACTGTGAAAAGACCGCAAAATTTAGAGAATGAATACTAGAATGCCATACTTGTGAAAGAAATCCTTCGAGGAAGTGTGCAGTACTTTTGAAATGATCCATGAGAATGTGCAGTATTTTCATTTCAAAAATATTGCACACTTCCTCGAAGGATTTCTTTCAAGTATGGCATTCTAGTATTCATTCTCTAAATTTCGCGGTCTTTTGTGTTTAACACTATCTTGGAAGTCATTTCATAAATTTTTTTGTTTCAGAAAATTGAAATGAAGATTTTGTGCAATTTTGAATTTTTAGATTTTTGAATTTGAAGATTTTGAAGAACAAACGGCTCAAGAAAGTGTGCAATATTTATGAAATAGACCATTGAAAAAGTGTGCAGTGCTTTTGAAACAAATCCCTGTCAAATGTTAGAAATAAATTTTCACGAGGCTGTGCAATATTTATGAAATAAACTCAACACAAATTGTGCGACATTTACGAAAGGAATCCTTCGAGGTGGTGTGCAATATTTATGAAATGAATTTTTCGAGATTTGTGCAATTTTTTTTTCGAAGTGAATTTTCAAAAATTAAATATTCAAGCGGCTCAAAAAAGTGTGCAATATTTTTGAATTAAGTTATGCGAGAAAATGTGAAGCATTTTTGAAATAAAGTCTTCGTGAAAGTGTGCAATACTTTTGAAACGAATCCTCTGGAAAAGTGTACAACTATTTTGCAACAAACGGTATGACAATGAAGTTCGTCTCATGGTCGCGGACTAATCTTAAATATAAATATCACATCTCTCTCAGTCTTCTACTCCATAAAAATTATACTAAGATCAGTATAATTACAGTATAAGATTATGCGAAAAAAAATTAGGGAAGCCGCTTCAAAGACAGAACATGAGCAATGATTCCCGCGCACCAAACCAAGTAGTGAGTGACAGTCTCCTCTCGAGTGCAAAGAGTTAAAACTTCATCCAATCCTCACCAATGATATCGAGGTTGTTGAACTGAATCGCGGCTATTTGAAGAGGTTGACCACCGTGACCAGGACACGAACCGCTGACAAAGGTCAGTTCCACGCTGATGAGAGCTTCCGTATCCGGTATGATCGGAGAAACCGTTCGGATTATGGGAGATGAAGCCATGTGATATGGTTGATAAGGTGGAGACGTCACTCTCTGAGGCATCGCAGTGAACTGTAAAGGTGACGTGGAAGAAACCCCTGAAAGGAAATCGGATTGTGAGTACTTCCGTTTCAGCAAAACTCGAATCACTGCAACAAAACCTTCCTCACCTCTGTGCTGGAGAGAACTAAGAACCTGAGAAAACGAAACTGGAGAAACCGGATTGTCCGCCGGTTCCGGAGACCCAGGAGGAATTGGTGATGTCGGCTCGCTGTCTCTTATACTTCCGCTTAAGCTGTCCATCCTGTTGGACGAAATATTTGTTAGGATTTCGAAAAACCTTTCAGCAATCAGATAAAATTAAAAGCAAACCTACACGACGTGTTTGTGCGACGCCACCAACAACTCAAAATCGCGACCGAACGTCTGTAAGGCGTCTACCAGGAGAAGAGAGTGAACGCTCAGAGTTATGGACGTGTCGTAGGGTCGTATCGTCGAAGCCGTTCTCACACCGCTTACTTGCAACTCAGCAATACTTCGATTCCGTGACTGAACTTCTAGAGCCAGGTGCTGAACTGTGAACTGCATTATTATCAACTTGGACATCTCTCTCAGTTGATCGTCCACCAAAATCTCGTCCGTCGTAGCTTCCGGTTTTGTTTCACTCTCATTTCTGACGAAGGTAACATCCGAACGGAATGGAGATGGAAGACCTTGATCGGTGATCATCGAAAGGATCGCTCTCAGCGCTGAGATTTTCTGTTCGTTGACGTGAACGACGAGTCGAGGCAAGTTGCCGAAGAACGTTAGACTCGGGAACTGTGGATCCGTTGTGTGGACTATCCTCCGTTCGACCTGTAAACGAAGGGTGGTGTTCGAGAAGGCGTTCGTGATAGACAAAGATGGCGCCATTTTCAATGAAACCTACCTGTAGTGAAATGTTAAACCTGTCGAGAACGTGAAGCGTGGACGTTCCCTTGAGATGAGCATACTTCCAGTTATCTCTGACCTTCCCCACCAGAACCTGCATATCGCTTAACTCCAACTCGTACCTGTCGTAGAGTTTGTGGTGAAGACTTAACTCGCTTAGCGACGATCTCTTTATTCCCTGAGGTTCCGAATTCGTTGGACTAGCTCCACTTCCGGGTGGCGTCGAACATGGAGTTTGAAAAGCTTCTGGAACACATAAAGACAGACGACACATCAAACCTTTGTTGCCATTCTCATCGATGAAGGAAAATCTGATGACCGTATTCCAATTGATTGTAACGCAGGTGGTTTGATTGTTTAAGTTGGCAACACTGTCCATTGAGTTACTTTAATGTTCGAGCGAGTGGATTTCTAAACTTGGCCGATGGAATGAACGTATCTTAGTCCTTTTAGAAATATGAAAATTGAATAGTAACCACAAAGTGTGCATTATTTTTGAAATGAACCCTTCTCTCGAGTGTGCATTGCTTTTAAAAATAATTCCCGTTGAAAGTGTGTAATACTTAAAAGCGCGAATACTCTACGACACTGTGCAGTACTTTTGAAATGAATTCTAATTGAAAGTTTGAGGTATTTGTGAAGAGACATTATTCTTTCGAGTGTGCATCATTTTCGAAACGAATCCTTGTTGAAAGCGGGCAGTGAATTTATGAAATGAATCTTGCAAGACGGTGTGCATTATTTTCGAAATAAACCCTTGTTGAGAGTGTGCATAACTTTTGAAATGAATTCTTGTCGAAAGCGTTCAATATTTAAAAGTGAATACTCTACTGTACTGTGCATTACTTTTGAGATGAATTGTGCTTGAATATGTGCAGTATTTATAAAATGAATTTATTCTCGAAAGTGTGCACTACTTTTGAAATAAACAAATGTCGAAGGCGTATAATATTGAAAAATGAATATTCTACGACATGTGCATTACTTTAGTTAAGAATTCTGCTTGTAAGTGTGCAGTGTTTATGAAATGAATTATTCTCTCGAGTGTTCAAATCATTCTGGTTTGAAAGCAAACATTCATTTTATAAATACAGCACAGTTTCAAAATTCATTTCAATAGTAATGCACAGTACAATAGAGTATTCACTTTATAAACGAGAATAATTCACTTTAAAAGTGGTGCACACTTTCAAGACGAGTTTATTTCAAAAATAATGCACACTACAGAATTCGTTTCATAAATATTGCACGCTTTCAGTGTTTGTTTCGTATTTATTGCCACCTAATCAATTAGGTTTGGAAATCGATGAACAATTCCGCCGAAACGAACAGTGTGGGCAACCTAAACAATTTAGCCACCTCCTTTAAAATCACTGGGAATACTGTCGTCAGGTCTTTCTCAACCGACAATAACGACTACATCCACGTTGCTGAAGTTGTTCACACTGACTAACCGCCCAATTTGCAATTTTTCTCTTCTCCAAGCCAACCACGAAAACCTACTCACCCTCATCATCGCTTTCCTTCTTATTATTCGCGCTAACATCACTATTAGCACAGTTGCTGAAATGCAAATGGCCGAAATCCACGACGACGATCACCGCATTCTTGTCGCAAAAATGCTCGACGAATATTATCTGCGGCGCTGATATATCCAAATTGATATCCCAGGTTTTCCGATTGCTCTGAAAGAGAGAAGAAGAAAAATCAAAAAGGATCAACGGAGATGGGTAGTTCACTTCCGGTCTATCACAACGAATTTGACGTGATATACAAATTGCGAAAGCTTCCACGACTCCCTTGTCGGGAAATCGTGGAAAAGGTTTGGTCCCTGCTCAACCTTCCCCTCCCCGCTCTACCCTCTCTCTTCAGAAAACCAACCCAAACAGTATATCACGTCCGGGGTATAAATTTAGTTATAATAATATAAAAGTGAAGATATTTACTGAAAAATTCAAAATTTTCCGTTTTCCAAAAATTGAAAACAGGGCTACCAAACATAATCCCGGAAATAGAAAGGGTCAGGACTGTTAAACAGGGACAACACAACACACACAAGGTATTTTTAAGGCTCAAGCAGGCTTCTGTTGCCTGACACACTTTATCTCTACGTCAGCTCTAATGCTCCACTTGGGAGCTTCCTACAAGGAGAACAGAAAACAGACGATTATCGGATGACAGAGCCCCCCCTCCAAAAATTTGGTCCACCGACTCCCCCGCGACTCACCAAATCTCCCGCGAGGATCTTCTCCCAGTTCTTTATCAGCTCGTTCTTCGTCGCCGTTTTTATCGCCTGGTACTTCTGTCTGGCCGCTGTTCGGAGATTTGTGTCGCTGCTTTGGTGTAGCGGCTTCGTGAAGAAATCTGTCAGCCAATTCACAGCTTCCGGATTGTACACGACGTCCAGGGATTGAGTTTTGACTACTATTCTGAAATCGGAAGCGAATGATTCTGTCATAACCGGAAGTGGAAGGAGAGTTTCATCTCTCGAACTATTACTTAGCTAGTTAGGTGAGTGGTACATCATTCAGTGACAGATTCCTGCCTCCTGCTAGGACATCCTCTAAGAAGTTGTAGAAATGTGTGCGACATTTATGAAATGAATACTTTATGACATTGTGCATTACTTTTGAAATGGATCCTCTTGAAAATGCGTGTAATTTATGACCCACCTTTGAGAGGAAATAACGCACAGCTTTGTTAGGAATCTGATTCAAAAATAATGCACACTTTTTAGAAGAACCCTTTTTCAAAAGTAATGCACAGTATTATTTTTGAAGTGAATTTCATTTAGAAGTGTGCATTACTTATGAAATTTATTTTTGACTAAGGGGTGAATAATTTACAAAATGGATTCCATTCGGAAGCGTGCAATATTTATGGAATGAGAGCTACTCTTAAACGTGTGCAGTAGTTTTGAAGTTGATTTTCCCAAAATTGGGGCTTCATTTATGGCGTGAATTCCCTTCGCAAGTGTGCAATATTTATGAAACGAGCTCATCTTAAACGTGTGCATCATTTCTGAAATTAATTTTTGAATAAAGTGTGTATCACGTCTAAAACTGATTTTCGACTAAGGTCTCCATCATTTATAAAATGAATTCTCTTTAGATATGTGCATTATTTTTGAAATGGATTCTCTTTGAAAGTGTGCAATATTTATGAAATGGGTTCTTTTAGGAAAACTTGCAGAATTTAAATAAAATGAGCTCATCTTAATTGTGCACCATTTCTGAAATGAATTTTTAACTAAAGTGTGCAAGATTTATGAAATTAATCTTTGAGAAAGTTGTTCATCATTTCTAAATAATATTTTTAACTAAGGTGTGCATTATTTATGAAATGAGCTCCTCTTAGAAGTGAGCTTTTAAAATGGGTTGCACAAACACAACACTGTAATCGTTACTGTTTGAAACTTAAACAACCGCTGTGGGCATCTCCATCAAACTGAGGATCTACTGCCACGCAACCTCGCTTTTATACCATCTGCGGGGATAAATTTCCGAGCTGCAGGCGACAAAATGGCGGTTTTTAACACCAACGTTATTCAACTGTCGTGCATCATTATAGCTGAAAATTTCGAAACAGAATTAATCCTCACGACAGCAAAACTCACCTATAATCAGCGCTGCTGTTGAACGGCCTGTATTCATAGGATAACTGAAAGAGCGTTTCGTCGATGGGTTTCACGGCGCCGGGGGCCGTCATCGCATGACTCAGCAACCGAGACAAATTCTGAGTTAGAGATCTTTTTGGTTCAGCTATGGGTCCGCCTTCGCGACATTGAGGAGATATCAACATCTGAAAAGGACAAAATTACGTAAGGAAGGCGGCCATTTTCCCCACCGACATCTCTTCTACCCCGACAGCTTACCGGGAAAACGGTTTCTTTGGTCAGTCGATCTTTCAGATAAATGCTTCCTAACGCTAACGTCGTTTTGTACGAATTGCTTCTCGGCCGATATTCGAAACCGACGAGAACTTTTTCAAACTGAAGCTCCATCAAAGACTTGAACCTAAAACGAGAAGCCTGGATTAATGGTGACGAATGTCTCACACACCGGAAACCAGAAACCCAACTCACGTCAGCTTTTGTGTTCGAAAACGGCCGTGCACAGCCGAACGGAGCCCTGTTTGAGTGAGAAGTTGAAGAGACCGAAGACGACATCCCTCCGCAGATAGGTCGTGTCTCCGGGGTTGGCAAACACATCGATTATCTCGTCATCGAGTGATGGTCTACCACCTTCCATGGTGTGCGGGACTTCCGGTAGCGATGCTGAATACCACCACTGCGGGAACCAAGTCGAGAAAGTTTTTCTTCCCGCCTTCGACTACCCTTGGAGGTTGGGCTGGAGGGGGTGGTGGAGGTTTAGCCCAGTACATGGCGATCTCCCGGAGGATTCTCAGTTCCTCGAAGCTCTGTTCGTACTCTATCCTCTGTTTTATCTCCAATTCGGATGGCGTTAGTGCAGTCGAACGATTTGTACTGTTCAGGACTTTGCTGAATAATCTCACGTACACGACGTTATCCTTTATCCTGAAACGAAATCCATTTTCAGGTCTCTTCCGGCAGCGACAAACGTTAGAAACTCTAAAAAGACGGATTTGACTGTAAGAACCTTTTGAGAAAAACTTCCATCGAATATCGATGGGGTCTGATTTTATGAAGGACAGCCATGTAACTATACTTCCACCAGAGTTTCGGATTTTCGAAAACTGAACACTGAGGACGGAACCTGTGATTCCTGATTCGGGTGCTGATCACTCCCACTCCTTTCAACCAGAGAATCATCTGAGCATATTGTTTCTGCAACAGGAAAACATAACGTTTACAACACTTTTGAAACGAATTTATCGATAAAGTGTGAAATTAAACTTTTGGGAAATTTTATTGAAAGTGTGTCAATTTGAAAAATCTTTGAGAAATTGTGGTTCACTTTTGAAAGGGGTTCTTCGAGAGACTGTGCAATACTTTTGAAATAGACTTCTCGATAGAGTGTGCAGTATTTTTAAAATGAATTTTACATGAGGAAGTGTGCATTAATTCTGAAATTAAACCCTTGGGAAACTCTTTGGAAACGAATTGGCAACACTTTTGAAATGAATTCCTTGAATAAGTGTGCAATACTTTTGAAATAAATATTTTCACTGGGTGTGCGCTATTTTTGAAATAGACTCATTGAAAAAGCGTGAAAATGAATGCCTTATGAAAGTGTGCAGAACTTTTGAAACAGTTTTCTCGATAATGTGTGCAATACTATTGAAATAAATATTTTGACTAGGTGTGCATTATTTTTGAAATGGATTCGTTGGGAGTGTGCACTAGTTTTGAAAAAAATCTTTGAAAAAGTTTGCATTACTTTTGAAAGGAGTTCCTCGAGAGAGTGAGCACTACTTTTTTAAATTAATGCCTTATGAAAGTGTGCAGAACTTTTGAAATGAATTTCTCGATAAAAAGTGCAGAACATTTGAAACAGATTTATCGATAGTGTGCAATATTTTTGAATGAAACTCCCTGCGTAACTGTGCATTAAGTATGAAATAAATTTTAAAAGTTGTTGTTGTTACACTTAAAAACGAAATCCATTTCAAAAGTATACAGTATACAGTAATTCATTAAGAAAAACGGTGTACAGAATACAGTCAAACTCACATCGCTGATTATTATCGGGAACTCATCGAACAGAACGTCACAGATTATCCTCGGAGTTGTTCTCGACCTCAACGGTTCCGTGTTTCTGTTCCTTTTGATGTGAGCCACTCCAGACACGTGATTGAGGACGAGCTGTCGACCTCTGTACGCAGGTTTAGCCATGCAGTCCTGAAAACACGACGACCATCATCATTGACCAACAGAACACCGACACCACCGACGGGTTTTAATGAGAGACACCACTCACCATAAACTCCGAACCTTCTTTCCCGCCGATCATTTCCGACAGAGAAGAATCGTCCCAGTATATGGAGAACCTCGAGAGTTCGACCACTTTGAAGCCGATGGGCCCGGAATCGAATCCAGGTTCCCAGTTCTCGTTGCAACTTTGAGCCACGAGACTGTCGATCGCGAGCCCGAACGTGAAACACTGATCCGGAATGCAAATCTCATCTTCGTATCGAAAATGAACATCTGTTATGTTAAGCTAGAAACGGACAAAGATGACTTCCGGTTAGAACGACCATTACCAAGTACAAATTTGTTTGAAGATAAAAGGAAAATAGAAGGTGACAACTAGGACAAAACGTGTTTCCCGCCAAATTTTAAACAATCCTCCACCCAGTTCCCTCACTTTAGGCTTTCCTCACTGACCCAAGGACCCAATGACCCATGTCCAAGGATTACAAAAATCCTAATATCAACAATCATTTACAAGAAAAATAATTTCATGGGTGTGCAATATTTTTGAAATGAATCGTTTGAGAAAGTGTGCAGAACTTTCGAAATAGACTTATCGATAAAACAATCCATTTGAAATGAATTCTTTGGAGAGGTGTGCAAAACTTTTGAAATAATTTTTAAGTGTGAACAACTTCAAAAATTTTTCATAATTAATACACAGTTTTACAAGGAATTTCTTTCAAAAGTATTGCACACTATCGAGGTATCCGTTTCAAAAATATTGCACAGTTTTTCGCGAAAGAATCTAAATAGATTTGTAGATAAAGTGTGCAATATTTTGAAAAAGATTCTTCAATAAATTATGCAATACTTTTGAAATGAATTCTCATTAGTGTGCAATATTTTAACATATATTCCTAGAAAAAGCGTGCAATACTTTTGAAAAATTCCTTGCGAAACTGTGCATTACAAAATAAATTTTAAAAGTTGTTGTTACACTTAAAAAACAAATCATTTCAAAAGTTTTGCACACCTTTCTGAAGAATTCGTTTCAGAATTGCACTTTATCTAGAATGTATTTCAAAAGTATTGCACACTATCAAGGTATCTATTTCAAAAATATTGCACACTTTATCTAAAAATCAATTTCTTGATAATCTATTTCTCGAAAAAGTGTGCAATACTTTTGAAAGAAATTCCTTGCAAAACCGTGCATTAATTATGAAATAAATTTTCGAAGTTGTTCACACTTAAAAACAAAACATTTCAAAAGTTTTGCACACTTTCTCAATAAACACATTCCAAAAGTACTGCACAAGCAATTCATTTCAAAAGGAAACTCTATCAACTTATCAGACTTGTCTTTGGGTCTTCCTTGGTAGCCTTGTGGGCGCCCAACCCGATATGCTTTTGAGTTTTATCCCCGTCCCCTCGATTCCCAAAGCTTGGGTCTCAGTAGATAAAGGTCGTCCTTCCTTGCTGTGTAGTAGGGCCTCACACTACAGGTTGATGGTTGCTCACAGTCCCATCCCTATAGTCTAAAACCGTTCGTCGGTCACTACCTCCTCTCCCCCAGTGTAAAATCATCAAACGTTCACCGGTGTATATGCTGTAGACCCAAAATTTAACCAACCGGAAATGACGTCAGATAATACAAACCACCCAACCCAAACCTCTAAAACCAGTATCAGGTCCGTTGGGTCAGCTCTAATCCCATTCCGTCCTCCGTAACAAGAGTGAACACACAACCCGACCCACAAATAAAGGTTCGTCATGGGTCCTGACCCACGTACCTGAAAAATGAATGAATTAAATTTAGGAATTGATTGCTGAGGAAGGGAAATACCTTGAAAAACTCCACTTCTAAGGTTAATCGTTCTCCAATTAACAGCCAGAAAAGCAATGACAACAATGACTTCAAAACAAAGGAAACTATTAGAAATCAGGGAATACTTGGCTTTAAAAGATCAAATGTAAATTAAACGTAAATATTAATATCATTCAATATAAATCAATCAATCAATCAATCACAATTATCAAACTATAAATATCTTTTGTAACCGAGTCCTAATCACAACGTTTCAAATTCTTTCAACAACAGTTGGCTCACGTGCGTGTTGTTCTCACTGACCGAACAAACAACGTTGTTTACTCGACCACACACAAATACATACAGACACGCATACTCATACACACCTGTAAATTTTCAACAATGTTCGTGATGATCGAGGTTCCAAAACTCAGCCACGATGAGTAGCTGGAAGCGTAGTAACCCTGATCGTGATTTTCCACGTTCGCTCTCCATTGCGCCTCTAACGCGTCCAAAGCGTTCAGCTTTTGTTCGTGTAAGGCTTGAGCCTCTGCTTCTTCATCCCACTGGAAAGAGAGAATAAGAGAGAGATGAGTGGGTGGATCGCTTAAAATTTGACTTATACGTCACTTCCGCCTGGTGACAAAACAGTTTCCTGTGATAATGGATAATCGATCGGGGATATCGGGTTCCTGAGTGAGCTTTCCTTCACACTGTGGTGGTTTTCATTTCATAAATTCTGCACACTTCTCTTGAGAGTTTAATTCATAAACACTGCACACTCTCTCGAAGGTTTCATTTCAAAAGTAATGCAGGACTCATTTCATAATTCCTGCACACTCTTGAAGTATTCATTTCATAATTAATATACAATGTCTTGAAGAATTTATTTCAAAAATACTGCACGCCATCTTGAAGATTCCATTCCATATTATAATCCCATAATTAATGCAAGTCTTCGTGAATTTATTTCAAAAATAATGCACACGGCCCAGGAGTATTAATTTCATAAATATTGCACACCCTCTTGAAGGTTTCATTTCAAAATACTGCACACTCTCTTGAAAGGTTCGTTTCATAATTAATGCACACTCCATTGGAGGTTTCATTTCATAAATACCAAACTTTCTTGAAGGTTATATTCTATAAATACTGTAATGAAACACACTTTTAGTGAACTGATTTCATTCATAACTCATTAGAATCAAACCCAAACACTCGACCACTTGAAATGATTTTTGTGGTAAGTGTGCATCACTTTTGAAATAAAATTTTCAAGTGAGCTTTCGACCAAACTTAAATCTGTAGACTTCAAACTATTTCAGAGACCCATTCGTAGGAATTGAAATTTTCTTTAACTATGTGAGTCAGCTACCTTTTGTCAAAGGCTGTTGTGATATACTATATTCCTAGTAGTGTGCATTATTTTTGAGATGAATTTACAAAGAGAGTTTGATTCGACAATCAAAATAAATACTCCAAGAAAGTGTGCAGTATTTATGAACTAAATTTTCCATGAAACTTACACTTCAACTTGGAATGGAAACCTTTCACAAATATTAGTTATTCCTACAAAGTATTCATTTCATAAGTATTGCACATAATCATTAGTGTTTATGTCATAAATAATCCACACCCATAAAATATTTATTTCATAAGTAGTGCATACTCTAATGAATATTAATGTGAAAACAATGGTTGTGTATGAGTTTATGTTAGTTGAAATTCATTTTTAATTACAAGTCAGCTACCTTCTGTTATAAGCTGTTGTAGTATGAAGTGTCTGTAATAAGATATTGAGGTACTGTGCATTATTTTGAAATGAAAACTTTGGAAATATTCAATATTTATAAAAGGCTTCCACTCCAAGTCAAAGCTTCGGTTTCATGAAATATTTAGTTCATAAATACTGCACACTGTTTTGGAGTATTCATTTCATAAATACTGCACACTACCTTGAAAGATTCATTTCATAAATATGGCACACTCACATGAAGATTTTAATGCACATTAATGCACATTCTCTTAGTGAATTGATTTCAAATACAACATGTTGGGATCGAACCCAAACCCTCAACCACTTGAAATAGATTCTTTTGGTAAGTGTGCATCACTTTTGAAAAAAAATTTGTGTAAAAATGGGCACAAAATACTATTTGAGAAAATATGTAATACTTTTCAACTGAATTCTATTGGAAAAGTGTGCAATACTTTTGAAATGAATCACTCAAAGAAAGTGTGTAAAACCCCAACCCACAAGTCAGTCAAATATCCAAAACTATACTTCGTTTTGATGTATAAAGCTTTTAATACAATAGGTGATTCATTATGACCAAAACCTATGGTTCAATGGTCAAATCATTTGTAAAGTGAACTAATGGTTTCGGCTCACTCTCCCACCATCCTGTCATATGCACATGTGAAAAACAGAATCAACACCACAAATCACACAAGAGAAACTCCACACCTCGAATGAGTTCACCATTAAAACATTTCAACCAAATTAATAATAAAAACAAACAAAAATGACTTTCACTTTTCTGATATTAAATCACCATGAACCTTGTTCACATCCAAATTAATATCACTCCATCAAATTTTAACTGAACCATAAACCGAATCTCACCTCTCAAATGACCAAATTATTATTTATAGATACCACACACAAATTTTTGTAAAAATCATTTGAATACTAACCTCATTCAAATTGATCGGACCTGCCACCAAATAAAGTTTTTCTATGAGAATGACCCAGGGAGCTGATCTTATTTGTCGAATTGGAATTTGAAGTTTGACTTTCCCAATGAATCCTGCTTTGATTTGAATCGGCAAGCCAGCTTGTCTGAGAGCTTCTTTTTTTAATGGAAGGTTTTCTAACTCTACTTGACCTAACCCCCAAAAACAAAAAAAAGAAACAAAAATCAGTTATGGATATGACTTACCTAACAACCTGTTTTCACCCACAACAACAACCAATAATACTTAAATACAATCATCTTACATCACTGTTTATTTAAAAAAAGGAAATAATAAGCAAAAAATAGAACAAAAAAAACATTTTACGATCCAATAAAAATAAGCCTAAGTGGATGAATGACAAAAACATTTTGAAACGGCTAAGAGGAAACGCGACAACGCGACTATGCTCAAGGATGAGATAAATAAACGTGGGTAATGTAATAACGAGCGAATATTCGAGTCGAAATTTTCCATAATCGCTGGGAAACCGTAGCCAAATGTGAGATCTTTTTCCCTTTTCTCTTTGCAAAAAAATTTCGTTTTTATTTACCTTGTAATAACCCTATGCTCAGTTGGTCTGTGTTCAAATTTTCCACATATTTGCCTAAATAATATTTCAAGACCCATGCTGCTAGGCTTTCGAGCATGGTATTTAGTAAGAATTCGAAACGACTAATTTAAATTTTTTAACAAACATTTTTTTAAGATTTCTATTTAGTTGTGAAATTTGTCATGTTTATTTCGTGTCTTTAGAAACTGACCACGTGACACCTTCACCGAATCCCGCGCCCTCCTTGACTCCCCACGAACCGCATGCTCGGATCTCTCACCCATAATCACACACCTTTCAAATTATCTCACCTAAATCTTTAAACTAATTAAATAAAAATCAATCAAAACCAAAAACCTAATTTACTATTAATAATATCACTCAAACAACTTAACTCAAATTCGATTTGGGTTTACAAATTGGATTTGAAAATCTCGGAGGCAGCGTCATTCAAAAATGGCTCCCTTGGCCGAGTTAAAACGTTACCCGTTAATCGGTAAACTGATATCGTTTATGAATGATCCGTTTCAGTTATACCCAGTTGCGATCGCGCTTTTTGTTCTCGAATGTGTCATCAATATCCTTGTCATAAATTATGTTAAATATACTGAAATAGACTGGAAAGCGTACATGCAAGAAGTGGAGGGAGTTTGGAATGGAACTTTTGATTATTCTCTTCTAAAAGGTAGTTATAGAGTGAGCAAGTAGCCGGTTCCTGTTTTTAGAGCTAAATTTAGACTTTATAAATTATATTTACAGGAGATACCGGTCCTTTGGTTTATCCAGCTGGATTCGTTTGGATTTTCTTAGGTAAGGTTATCAACACACATCTTGATTGTAAAAATTTTTTACAAGTCTAATCTACCTTTTCTCATTTACAGGTTTATATTTTGTGACTGGAAGGGGCTCTAACATTCTTTTGGCTCAATACATCTTTGCAGGGCTTTATTTGATCAATTTAGTTTTAGTCCTAAGAATACACATCAAAGCGAAAAAGGTTCCACCATATGTCTTGCTATTTGTGTACCTTACCTCATATCGAGTCCATTCAGTGTTTGCACTAAGGCTTTTCAATGATCCAGTTGCGATGATTCTACTCTATGGAGCGATAAATGCTTTCCTCGATTCAAAATGGAACCTGGGAAGTTTTCTATACAGTACAGCTGTTTCTGTAAAAATGAATATCTTACTCTATTCACCAGCTCTGTTGTTAGCTTATCTTAAATGTCTGGGATTGATAGGAACCATTAAACAATTAGCCATCTGTGCAGGAGTGCAAGTCATTCTTGCTCTTCCATTTTTACTCACTAATCCTGTCAACTACTTTTTAGGCGCGTTTAATTTTGGAAGAGTGTTTCTGTATGAGTGGACTGTGAACTGGAGGTTCTTGCCTGAGAGTGTGTTTGTCGATAGGAGATTCCACTTATTTCTGTTGGTGTTGCATATTCTCCTTCTGGCTTTGTTCTTCAAGTCGTGTTCTCTGTTCTTGAAAAGTTACGCGACGTTAACTTGGGTTCTGAAGAAGAGTTCGACTCATGGTAAGAACCTCAACTCGCAGTTATTCCTGTTGCCCATGTTTCTGTCCAACTTCATAGGGATCGCGTGCAGTAGGTCGTTACATTATCAATTTTACGTTTGGTATTTCGACACGCTTCCGTATCTCTTGTGGTGCACGAGGTATACGGTTCCGGTGAGACTGTGCATACTCGGCGTCATCGAACTGTGTTGGAACACGTTTCCGAGCACGTCCTTCAGTTCTCTAGCCTTGCACTGTTGTCACGTTTTCATTTTGTTCGGGATTTTCGTTACTCATAAGAAAATACTTGCAGACGCTCCTAAAGCACAACAGCCAAAGGTTAAATCTAAATCCACCAAATCTAAATCTAAAGCTAAGTAGAAAATTGCAAATTTTGCAAAAGTCACTAAGTGCCAAAGTACTTCTTCGATCGACTTGATCACTTTGTCTGAAATTTTTAGAAATTCTAAATTAAAAGAGGAGAAATGCTTTCTATTCTATACTTTCACTTCTGCTAGTCAATCCTCTTCCACACTTCCGTCCTCTGGACTTTGTACTGAAACTTGTTGAATCCTCTTCCTGTCTTCTATTTCCTAAGTAAGTGATGGCAAACCTTTTTCTTACAACACTACAATACGCGCAAGTGGGCCTGTGTCGATACCACCAAGTGGAGAGAGGAGGGGCCATAGTAGAAAGAATGGAGAAACAGAATCTTGACAGAGATGGTCCTTTGACGTGAATTCATTGGAAAAGTGTGCGATACTTTTGAAATGAGCTTTATTTCGAAAAGTTTTCTATATTTTTTTAATTGATTCCTTGAGAAACTGTGCATTAATTTTGAAATGAACTGCTTGAGGAAGTGTGCAATACTTTTGAAACAAATATTTTGACTGGGTGTGCATTATTTTTGAAATGGACTCATTGAAAGAGTGTGCAATACTTTTGAAATGAATTTATTGAGTAATTGCGCAAGAACTTTGAAATGAGTTCACTGAAAAGTGTGCATTACTTTTGAAAGGGGTTTCTGGAAAAAGTGTGCACTACTCTTAAAATTAATGCCTTGGAAAATTGTGCAATACTTTTCTAAAAGGAATTCTCAGTGGCGTGCAGGACTATTGAAACATATTTCACGATAGACTGTGCACAACTTTTGAAATGGATTCACCGAGAAAGTGTGCAGTCGTTTTTAAATAATATTTTGAGAAGTTGTGCATTAATTTTGAAATGGATTTTCCTGATTAAGTAAGCACTGTTTTTGATTCGGATTATTTTGGACGGTGTGCATTACTTTTGAAATTGATCCCTTGAAATGGGTTCTTTAAGAAAGTGTGCAAAACTTTTGAAAATAATGCCTTGGAGGAACTGTGCAACACTTGAAATGAATAGTTTGGAAAGCGTGCAATACTTTGGAAATGAATTTTATATGGAACTGTGAACTTCGAAATTGATTCGTTGAGTAAGTGTGCATTACTTTTGAAAGAACTTCCTCGAGAAAGTGTGCACTAACCCACTGGGGACACCGTGCAATACTATTGAAATGAATTATTGTGGAAATTGTGCATTACTTTTGAAACGAATCTCCCCCCAAAAAAGGGTAAACAACGACGACAACTCATTTCATAATTAATGCACACTTACAACATATTTCACTGCCGTTAGACAATTCCCACGTCAGTAGGAAGAGGTTGGACACCTGGAAGGCAAAAGTTATGGTAATTCGACAAGTCCACCTCCTCTTAGAGCCAATTTCTGACCCACTGCTTACAGGTTCGCCATCACCGTCCTACAAACTACAAACCCCTTCAATCCCACTACAATTATCTAATATACAGTCATCGAAACAGTATGAATACTACAAGCTATTGCCAAAACCGACCAATAAACCTTCATAAACACTACCAACCCAAAGGGTTTCTCTTATCAATTACTGTTGCCATTCGATGCTGCCAACTAATCTTCTACAGAGGTAGTATAATATGAAGCTTTCTTATTATTTATTTATTTATACTATTTATTTATAAATAAAAAAGAAATAAAAGTTAAAACGATAAAATAAATAAATTCTGTAATGGATGTTAGTCATTTTATGAATTCTATTGTATAATATATAAAATAAAATTTTGTTTTGTATTTTTATAATATAATATAATTTTTCCTTTATTCTGAAAACATGTTGAGATATAATTTCAAAGTATACATGTATGAAAATAATAAATCGTGTATATTTATAGTATATACTTGTTTTAAATTCAACTTTAAGGCTTTTTTATATATATACAATAAATATTCCTACTGTAGTTTGTACGAAATTCTTACAAAAAATGAATCCATAATTTCGTGACCTATATTATATGGTTAATATGAGATATATATTATCAGCCCTGAAAATGACGTTACGTGATTGTCAAAAGTTTCTGGTTTTTAATTAACCCTTAACGGCCGAAAGACCCCGCTACAGGAACTTAGTACTTATGTCATAGAAAGCGAAAGGCCCCAATACGGAGAATTCAGCAGTTTTCATTTCGTTTATTTATAATCGCTGTAGTTTTCTTTAAGAAATATTGTTACTTAGTACATCCCTGGTTTGTTAAGCATCTACTGACAAGAAGTATTCAACTGATCAACGGGAGACTGATTGAGAGAACTAGAATCCAGGAATATGCAGGCTGCTTCCCAAACGAGACGTGGGACTTTGAGATAAAAGGTCGTGTAGACCAAGCCAGGGGAGTTTTCATTAAACTCAAAAATCTGTTGTGCCGCCAGAAACTCAAGAATCCGAATCCTCCAGTCCTTCTATACGGCAACGAGAGTTGGACGCTAACCAGAACACTGGAGAAGAGGATCGAGGCGTTCGAGATGTGGGTCTACTTCTCAAGATAGCGTGGATCGACAGAATCAAGAACAGTGAGGTCTTAGGCCAAATGGGCAAGGAGGCAGAAGTTCTCTTTTGCATCAAATGACGGAAGCTGCAATACTACGACCACGTGATCAGAAATGAGAAATATCGGCTCTTTCGATTAATTATTGAAGAGAAAAGGCGAAAAGCCCCAGCATGATAGCAAAAACGCAGCCAGAGGCTTTTGGCGGTGGAAATCCGCAAACGGCGATGGATGTGGATCGGACACACCTTAAAGGCGCAAACGAGATGTCGTCAAGCCCTAGAATGGAAATCCCCCAGCCAGTGTAGGAGAGGAAGACCCAGGGGTTAGTTGAGGACAACAACAGCTGCCGAGCTATTTAGACTAAAACCACAGATGACATGGTCCCAAGCGAAGTGCTTAGCGCGCAACAGGGACAAGTGGAGGTCATTTCTTGCGGTCCTATGTGCCTCTTAGGCTTGGGGAATAATATATATATGATAGCAGCTCAATATGACAACCAACAGAAGCGACAGAAGTTCTCAAGTATTCAAATCTGTTACCAATTTCAACAACCAGCTCACAATATAAAGATATAGAGAATGTATAGAGACAATGTCTACTGGAAATCTCTCAGGTATCTACATATAGATAATATAAGAAACAGGCCTGGTTTAGGCTTGAAAATGAAGACCGAGAGGGCAGGTATTGGATGAAGCAAATAAATATTCATTTCGGTCTATTAATATAATGCTTCAAGAACAGCAAACGCCAGGAATTTCAGCTGATGGGGTGCGTGGCACAAGGGAGTTGTGTCGTGAACGGAGCCTCGGGGATACCTGGCGCCCTCCCCGAGTAAGTAGTCTTACCCAGGTACAGGGGACACTGCCTGGGTGGACCTCTATCTCCCCCTTAAACCCCCTCGATATGGGTATCAACAACCATGGACTCGCCATCCGTTTTGGGGATCGCGGGGGTAAGGCGCAATGCCCGAGGGGGGCAATATGGGACGGACAACTGGACGACGACTACGACTTAGGATCGGAACTTGGAACGTTTTCTCGCTGACGGTGGAGAAGCGCCTGGAACTGGTGGAGGAGGCCAAAGGTATCGTTTGGGTGTCTCCTCCACCAACAAAAGGGGCTTCGAGACCGTGGATCTTCCAGACGGATGGAAGCTTTTCTGCTTCGGAGTCGACCCTGCAATGGTGCCGCAGGCGGGTGTGGGGATACTAACGAGCCCCCGGCTGTCGGACCGGGTGATTGAATGGACCCCGTTGGGGAGAAGGATGGCGGGTACTGACGGTTCAGTTGAAGACATCAACTCGGACTGTTCTGCAGGTGTACGCACCTAACGACCAGTCAGAGTATTCCTGTTGGATAAGCATCCTGTCCAGGATAAACATCGACCTAATCCTGGAGGTCCTGGGTGACAAACAGGTGCCGACCTACCTCAGGAACATTATTAAAAGATATTTGCACCAGCGATACATTAGATATTTGGTAAGAACAACGAGCTAGTGACGCAGAAGATGACCTGCGGAGTTCCCCAGGCGTCGGTTTTGGGGCCACTTCTCTGGATTCTAGCGTATGACGCCGTGGAGGAACGCTAAAATGGTGAAGGAAGTTATTTTTAGAGGGGCTAGACATGTGCGTTATAAATTCACACATTTTGTATCCTGTTTCAAAAGAAGAGAAAATGAAACGCCAATGGTACACCACAAGTTTGTGAAAACACTCGTGGACCAGTTCAAAGGTGATTTTTGTGTACCGAGAACACGCCCATCCACATCTTCTGCGGAAAATAGATTAAACAACAGAGTACATATTCCCAATGTGGAACCAAGAAAAGGGGACTGTACTGTATGTTCCAACAGGAAAACATCTCGCAGGCGTCGAACATTATAATGAATACTACGAACGTCTTTAAACGTTCGTTTCTGTCGTAGGGTGGCGCTGATAGCCAACGTATAGAATCGTTCGGAGTGCAAAGGAGAGTAGTAGAGTAGTAGTAGTAGTAGTAGTAATAGTAATATACGGATCGGCTTGTTTAGAAATACAGGGTAGACAACAAACAAGATAAGAAATCCACAGACAATACAGAAGCGAATTGATTGAGGCTTTAGGACAGTCCCTAATGCTTGCGTGGACATACAGAAAACCTCCCAATCGCAAGAGTACCTACGAAGATCACCTTCTACAGGATCCAATAAGGCAGTCATAGAGTAAGAACAGGCTCTCCCAAAATGGAATTCCCGACTTGAGTTTACTGCAGTAGTAGTCCTAGTTCTCGACGACTGGGCAAAGAGGTAGCGGGGGAGGGAGGGCTTGACTCAAAGGTTTTCCCCGTTTCATTTAACTTAAAACAGTCAGTGTTTGTTAGTGGATGCGTACTGTTAGGTTTGGTAACCCCTGCAACCACGGAGGTCACCCTGCAGGGTGCAGGTCTCTACATGAGAAAACCAAGATGAGTTTTCCTTGTCAGCGTAAGGAAACCATCCATAAACAATAACTTATCAACAGTGGCCATGAGGAGGCTGAACAACAACGACAAAACCTCAAAACGGACCTCATGGGGGTACAACATCGACAGCGAATTAACTGAGTGATAGAAGGAGTACCTCCTTCATTTGTTAGATCAGCATAAGTATGTCTTCTCACGATCCAACGATGACATAGGCCGTATCAATCTTGAGAAACATCGCATAAAACTTAGTAATGAGATACCAATTTTAAGGAGACCTTATCGATCGTCACCAAAACAAACTGAAGTGATCAGTAAAACGACACAAAGAAAGTGTTCGTGCCATAATTAAGTTTCCAACACCCAAAGACATAATACAACTTCAGAGATTTTTGGGAATGGAGAACGTCTACCACAAATACATCCCCAATCACGCTATGCTTAGACGCCCTAACCAACTTAATAAAGGAAGATGCACAGTGGCCGTGGTCGAACGAATGTGAACAGGCCTTCTGAAAGAATTATTGTCATCCCGACCGATTTTGGCTATTTATGATTCCAACCAGCCACGTGTGATATACTGCGACACCAGTAAACAAGGGACAGTAGCCGTTTTGAAACAGATTCAGCCAAGTGGTGATGAACTGCTTATTTCTCCAGGAAATTACTGAAACATGGGAGAACTATGCCATCACTGAATTGGAGTGCCTAGCGATGGCGGAAGCGATAAAACAATGGCACTGCTACATCCACAGGAAATCAACCACCATCTACACGGATCATTCAGCATTTCAATGGCTTAAATCGTACCAAAATCTAACAGGGCGACTACTCAGATGGTCGTTGAAATTTCTATGTGTGATTTAATTATTAAATATAAAAATGGTGCTGGGAACTACGAAGCTGATGCCTTGTCCCGTGCTCCGGTAGTGAATCTTTTGGAAAAACAAGAACTTCAGGAGGAACAAGAGAAAATGAATGGAAAAGAAAATTTTGATATTGTAGATGGGGCACGACCAAAATTATGGTACCTCCAAGTCTTCGGGAAAAACTTTTAGTTGAAGCGCACAACAGATTCGGACACCCAGGTACGAAAAAGATGGCTGAACTCATATCTCCAACATACTACTGGCCCAATATAATCGAAGACATCAAAGTTTGTAAAACATTGTGAGATTTGTCAAAAGAATAAGAAGACGAAGGTCAAAAAATTGCTGTTTTGGAAGCGTTGCCGCCAGCCGACGAACCATTCGAACCTAAGAACTTATTTCATACAGTTATCGACCATTGTACAAGATATGCTTGGGTATTTCAGCATAAAACGACATCAACGGAGGCGTACATCAGAGTTGTTCAACAGATATTACAAATCGGTCCAGTGAAACAAATTTTATCAGATAGTGGGACCGCTTTTCTTTCGGGTAATGACAAAAGGTTTTTAGAGAAAAATGGCATTAAACGATAACTGACATCAACCCAAAATCCACAGTGTAACGGCCTCAATGAAAGAACCAATCAGGAAATAGTGAAAAGACTGAGATAAATGATCCGATATAAAACAGAAGAATTGGACTAAATTAATAGTGGACGTGGTGCGGGAATATAGTTATACGCCACACGAGGTGACAGGATTTTCTGCTGTACGGCTCGGTACCATACGAACAATATGGATCGGGGAAAGTAATCGGCATTGATGAAGCCCGGAGTCTGGCAGTTTATTTGTGACATATACATATACCATACGTATGGAATTAGTGTTCTTAGTCATTCATTCGTGGTGACCAACGTGATCTGCATCACACGTAATTTGAACACCCAACATTCTGATCTACAACTGTAAGTTTTTGGCTCATTTCTATCAGCGCCTTACATTCAACACCAACAAGTGTTTGAGTCTCCTCAACTCTGCCACAGCGTCAACGTATCATGCATATGAGCTCGGCATCCGATGGCCAGAAGCCACTTAAGGACATCTCTGCCGAAACCGTAGCCTCAGCCATCTTTTCTCAATGGGTCCAACGTATTACTTCTGACCGCGGACGGCAGTTCGAATCTTCTCTCTTCTCAGAACTGTACCGACTTCTTGGTATCCACCACATCCGGACAACAACTTATCACCTGGCAGCGGTATGATGGTACCGCTGTCAGAAGTCAGCTTTGAAATGTCAACTGACTGAGGGCTGGTTGCCAAAGCTCCCGACCGTTCTCATGGGACTCCGCGCGACTTTATCAAGGGAACATTCAGCGTCGCCAGCGGATCTAGTTTTTGGCGCTCCACTCCGCCTGCCTACTGCATTCTTCCATCCTACTACCGGGGATACCTCTGAACAGTCGACTTTCCTACAGGTACTTCGTCACAACATCCGACAATTACAACCTTCACCCGCTTCAGCACATTCTCCGAAAGGGAAAAATTTATCGAATTCTGTGAAAGTGAATGAGCCGCAAAGAAAATTTTTTACCTGCCCACGAAAAGTAAAAAAAAGGGTCTAGTCACTTGACTCCGATTGACAAACACTCCAAAAAGAAGAAGATACTGTAGTAGATATGCCGTTTTGGCATTGAGACAAATGGTCACCAGCAAGAGGTGACGATGAGTCATCCTGGTCCAACGCTGTGGCGCCTGGGACGAGGCAGACAGTTGTTTTTTAGGCATTGACCCCCCACCCAAGACTAAATTAGTAGAAAGATGATTGAGCGTCCTGCAAGTCATGTCGGGAAATTAGAAACGACATCAGGGATGAACTAAAAGTGCTGACGAGGGAATTAGCAGGTATACGAGAGGAAAACAATAAACTGCAAGAAACCCTACAAAAACTGGAGGAGTAATGGTGGAATGAACGACCGAGATGATTGCTTTCCTAATCAACCTATGCTACCCCTATGCTTAACAACGGAATACCAAAAACCAAAAACTTTCCAACGTCACTGTATGTATATACAATCAAACTGTATATAATTATAAAACCATGACCTTCCTAACACCTCACAAAACTCTGCATCATATAAAGGGCCGATCTCTAAATTAATCAACACAACAGATTTATGATCGACTAGAATTTTTCATTTATGTTGACGCTGTAGTGAATAACCCACTCACTACAACATCATCTAAGACAAAATTTCTCATCTCGACTTCAAGAAAAATCTTCGCGTCAAATTTTGAGATGATAAGAATGAAAGCTTTTACCTCAACCCTTCGTCTACTTTCTAAATATACTACATAGAATAAGAAACCGGAAGCGTTTCCGGAACTTCCATTCTGTAGACAGCGGAAGTATTCAACGGAAGAGTTGAGTAAGAGTCAGTATCTGGTTAGACATCGAAGAATCCAGAGTATGACCAGATCGAGTGCGATCACGCACATACTCAAAATTTGACGCGGCGTGATAGCCAAAAAACAAACAACTAACAGTATCAGTAACCGCCAAAGACAAATATAAAAATAAATCCTTGCTCGTCGACAATATACTTTATATACTGTCTCTCGAAACTGATATCATTCTCACCAGAGAAAGATGTTATACGCATTTTTAATGCGTACAGAAAAGTTTTTGTTGCTTCAGTATAGATCCTACTTCCATTTTATTGTGAAAACCGGAAAGTAATCTCGTACATATATCGCGGTAAAAGTGATAAATCAGGCAAACACATATATATCCCGTCGATTATTCATAATCACCAATTAAGCTCGGTAAATGTGATAAATTAGTGAATACTTATCACATTTACCGGCTAGTTTATAATCTCCAACTCGTATTGGGGAATTTGATAAGAGTTTGCGCAAATCCTTGGTTTTGGTCACTTTTCTGACAAAAGACAAGCAATCCAAGCAGTTGTGCTCGCCAGTAACAGTGAAGACAAACACATGAGAAGAGAACAGACGCCAACCATCTGGGTACTCTTGGATTAAATTACCCATCGCGAGTTGGATATATTATATAAACTATCCGGTAAATGTGATAAATATTCACTAATTTATCACACTTCCCAAGCTTAGTTGGTGATTATGAATAATCGCCGGGAATTATATATATTCGACCGATTTATCACTTTTACCGTGGCATATATATTATAACATAACACACAGAACCGATATTATTTTCCGGTCCACCAAGATTATCTAGGTTCAGGGGTGGCCAACTTTCTGCAGATCTTATCCTAAAAGTATCACGCGATCTACTTGTTGTCACAGGCGTAGTCCGAGGACGAAGAAGGGAGTTCGAACACAAACAATATTCATACGCTGTTTCAGTACAAGTTTCAAATTCCCAGTGTGCATTCAACTATCACTAGAAAGTTTTGTTCTCGACATGTTGGCCACCCCTGAGCTAGGTAATTTGAAGAACGACGTGACATTTTAACGCGGATAACCCTATCTTATCTACAGATTATCTATTATAACCTAACGCACTAACATATATCTCCTACCGTTTGGTTTGGTGTGGTTTTGGCGCTGTAATCTGAAATCCCTGACTCCACTTCATACCTTGTCACCGGTTTAGTATACAACAGACGTGAGCTTTCTAGAAAACAAAAAATTCAAAACATGAATGCCGTATAGATAATAAAATGTAAAACTGTATAATCGTTTGATTATAAGTAAAAACTACAGAGAACAGCGAATTTATGCAGGAAAATATAAACCCGCCATTTTGAAAGTGGCGTGAATCCAGAAAACCGACTACTTACGACTTTTCGACTGGTTTCCATCAGCGGAAAAGAATCCCGCCATTATGGCGGATAAACCGTTAGAACAGTTTTCCCGGCTATCATGTCATCGTTGAACAAAACGAGCTTTCGTGATTGGAAGTGCTTGACCAAGGACTCGACGGAATCGAAACACTACAACAACAACAAAAATATTTTTCAAATTCCACGTTCAATTTTCCTTAAATGACATCACCGAGGAAACGAACAATCTACGTACACGTTCGTTACGTTTCGGCGATCCCAACGCGTACGTCCCATCAGTCTTCTTCCTTATCTGAACGTTATAAACTCGATTTTGGTACCAGAGTGTGAGTACGAGGTAAGTGTCCGCATCGGATGACGGACGGAGTAGGAAATAACCGTCGACTCCTGACAAAGAGAAAGTTTATACAAAACCATCCAATATGGCGGACGGAAGTTGAGAGGAAACACTCACCGTTTTCGACTAACTGTACACCTCCTTGCCTGTCCACGTTCTTATACCACGGCATTGACGTGACATCCACTTCAGGTTTTGTTTCAATCGGTGGACTTGGTAACGGCCTTTGTGATATTTGAGGCTTTGTCTCTTCCACTTCCGGTGCTTCTAAATTAAAAATACAAACAAAATCATAATCGACATTCCAACACAAATATCATCGAATGACTCCTTCGTAGATGGATGAACCATTTATGAAAGGATACAATATTCTTTCTCGAGGGTGTGCAATAAATATGAAAGATATCCTTACAAAAGTACTTGTAGAATGAGTTCTTCGAGTAGGATACGGTTGGTAGTGTGCATTACTTATGAAATTACAAATTTATGTCAGCGTCTACCACCTATTACATGAATTCCTTGAGTAAGCGCGCATCACTACTGCATTACAAGAGATACTTGATAGTGTGCATTACTTATGAAATAAGATAGTGATGAATATGTGCATTATTTATGAAATTAAATTCTGAAACATGGCCTCAAATCAATTTTATAGAATAGTGTGCATTATTCATGAAACAAGAACTCGATGATTGTGTGCATTACTTTTGAAATGAGATATTCAAGACTGTGTGCATTAATTATGAAATTAAATCCTAAAACATGGCCTCAAAAAAAACTACTTTGGGTACTGTGCACTATTTATGAAATAAGATCTTCACGACTGTGTGCATTACTTATGAAATGAGATATTCGTGATAGTGTTTAATATTTATGAAATGAAATTTTCATTGCAGTGTGCATTATTTATGAAATTGAGTGTTGCCGCAACTGTGCAACATTTTTGAGAATTGATCGCAACGCAGTTCCTCCATCGGACAGTATCCCCTAAATTTTCAATTTCAAAACAACTTTTCGTCTTATATCCAAAGACAGGTGACAGCAAAAAAAAACAACAGAAACAGCATAAAACACAGCAATAAACTAAAAGAATGCCACAGAAAGGCGTAAATCCAAATCCAACAAACCCACCACTGTGCATTATTTACGAAATGAGATCTTCACCGAGAGATTCATTACAACCCAAAAACGTTCACCAATCAATCAATCAATCAATCACCTAATCGTTTTCCTTTTACCCTTCATTGACTAAAACAATGAACAGAAATACCTGAAATCACTTCCAGACGCCGCGTCTCCGTTTCCGGTTCCGTTCTCACGACTCTAGATAATCTCCTTTTGAAGTGAAAACCTAAATCCGCCATTTCGGTCGAGAGTCTCCGGCCTAGATTCGCTCCTATCGGTTTAGCCGCTTTCAAGTAAAAGAAAAAATCCTCCCACATCCTTGTCCCCTGTGATGACCTCGCCCATAATCACCAATTACGAACCGACCTAATTAAACAGCCGAACGTGATTATGACCGGATATAGACTGCGTCTGTCCAGCCCTTACAACCACCTCTTCCACTCCATCGACTGAATCGACTACAAACTACAAACCAACACCATCGCACTATGATACTGATTGAAATAATCAATTAAGGAGAGCGCTTGACATCTCTGAGAAACTTTCAAAATGGGGTCCTTATTCCCCCATCGAAGCTTTGCACCCAAAATGATTAAATGCACGTGTATGAAACACACGTGTTGACTTTAAGATCTTCGATGAAAGTTCTCAGCCTCTCTCTTTGTCCTCACCCCTCACTACTATAATAAGGCCCAACTTTCAATTTGTTTTAGTGTACCGTTGTACTGATAGCTCATTTCAAAAGTATTGCACAACTTGATTTACACGTGTTGATGAAAATATTTCAATTTTGCCAACAATTCATTCCAGCTGAAAGGGCAACAAGATTTAAGACAAGTTCATTGGTTGTAACAAAACTATTTTCACATAGCAATAAACTTATTTCATAAATACTGCACACTAAACCACAAAATTTCTCATCAAAGTAATCCAACCAATAATATTACACAACATGAACACAAATTATTTCATAAGAAATGCACACCGATCATCAATATCTAGTTTCAAAAAATACTGCACACTACAATTTTTTCAGGTGTTTGATTTCATAAATAATGCACACCTAACACACATGAACATCTCAAATTATAACGCACAGTCACAAAGATCTCGTTTCACTCACACGACCATAAAAATTTTTTTGAAGGTTTGTTTTAGGGTATAATTTCATAAATAGTGCACACAACCACCACGATCTCATTTTAAAAATAATGCACACTGCCTTGAATATCTCGTTTCATGAGCTAAGCACACACTCACCTAAATCCCGTTTCAAAAATACTGCACATAACTGCAAAAAAATTTTTCCAGGGTATCTTTCGGGGTTTGATTTCATTACTAATGCACACAACCATCAAGGTCTCATTTCAAAATTAATGCAAACAAAACGAATAACTCGTTTCATAAGTATTGCACGCTACTGTGAATATCCCATTTCCTTTCCTACGCACAAAATCGTCTTGATATCATTTCATAAATACTGCACACTACATTGAAAAAAATTCTTTCAGGGTATGTTTCAAGGTTTAATTTCATAAATTATCTTGAACCTCATTCCATAAGTAATGCACAACAACCATCCCCATCCCATTTCATAAATTATGCACAAAATCATCAAGATTTCGATTCAAAAATACTGCACACTACCCTAAAAAAATTTTTGAAGGTATTTTTAGGATTTCAAAAATAATGCAAACAAAACGAATACCTCGTTTCATAAGTATTGCACGTTACTGTGAATATCCCATTTCACAAGCTATGCACACAATTATCAAAATCTCTTTTCAAAAATACTGCACACCACCCAAAAATTTTTCAGGCTGTGATTCAAGGTTTCATTCCGTAAATACTGCACGAAATCATCCCGATCTCATTTCAAAAGTAATGCACACAATCATCGAGATCTTGTTTCATAAATAATGCACACTACTACGAATATCTCATTTCATAATAATGAACACTAACATGAATATCTCATTTCAAAAGTAATGCACAGAATCATTCCAATCTCATTTCATAAATACTGCAAATTACCTAAAAAAAATTTTCCAAGGGTATGTTTCAAGTCACAATTTCATAAATAATGCACACTACCATAAATATCTCATTCATAAGTGATGCGCACTATATCAAGGTATTGACTTTGATAAACCATATTTTGACTCATGTTTAGCTTTTACACAACAACTACCAACTACAACTTCTATCATTCTCACACCAAGGCCTTACTTTCCATACATATCAACATTAATCCTTTCAAATTGCCCTAATCGGAAATCTTTCCTCACCAAACTAAATCCTTCAGGTATAAACGACATGTCAGAGCATGAATGGCATATCTTTGGTCAAATATTCACAAAACATTCCCATAATAATGTCATTTGAAATTGAAACAATATTTGCCAAGTTCATTCTTGTTTAACTGAGCTTGTTTTCAACTAGTTACAACAAAACTATTATCAACATTTTGATAACCATGAACAAGACTTGGTCATGTGCTCAAACGTTAAACATGTATTCCAGTTGTTAGCTACCCATTAAATTAAACATTCCTCCGAACCCAAAATTTTTCTATCAAATGAATGTGAACACAGAGGGTTAAACATGTCTCAAGATTTATGTTAATTACAATAACAAGAAACAATTCAAGTGACAAAAAAGTCGAATAAAAGAAATGAAATTAAAACTTCTCAATTCAAATGTGTTCTTAATTAATTAACACAATAATTTCATGAGGGAGGAGCTTCATTAAAGTCAATAACCCATGCTACTGGAAACCATTTTTTATGATTTCTTCCCTCAAAATCATCTACAGCTTTTGATAATTCAACTTCCTCACACAAAAAAGGCTTTCAAACAAGTGTTCACATACACTTAAAACCAACAACTTAAATTCGATGACAGGCCAACCTCAAAATTTTGTATATCATTCGAATTAATACATTAAACTGATGATAATTAAATCAACTGACTAAAAATATTTGGTTGTACATGTCTAAGCTACAAAACACATATTAAAGAGCTTACCTGAAGACCCAGAATTATTCCTGTTTATAACTCGCTTGAAAATATTGCTCAACTTGGTTTTCTCTTCCTGGAAAAGGTAAATGTGATGCTTGTATAAACTCAAACACACATTTCTGTATTATGACAATCAACAAAACTAACAATACTCACATGACCAAATTTCTTTCTGTCTGTTCTTCCACCATCTTTCTTAACGCTCTGACTAGTTTGAGAAAAATTCGTCGACGACAATGACGTTGGTTCTAAATATCCATCAGTATCTTCTTCCGGATCGCTATTCGACGCGTTCTCATTCATCAACTGAGCTGAATGCCTCTCCGAAACATTAACCTCATCTTTCACATCTAAATTCAGATCTCTTATAAAATTCGTCACGTCTTCAGCCCTGCAAGTAAATTAGTAACAACATCAAAACCGTCAAAGACAATTCGAATCACGTGAGAACAAGACAAGTCAACTCACGAAAACGTTTCAGGCGGTTTAGGCAAATGTTTCGAATTTAACACGACCAAATTCTTCGGCCTTGCAGGAACTGGAGGCTTCGTAAGACACCTTTTCGATTTATCCGACATATTTTCACCTAAAACGGCGTTCATTCGCGTTCGATTAATTAAAAATTTCACTTGGATTTCACCTTTCATTTTCACATACTTTACATATTCGAGGGTCATGTCACGCATTTTTAAAACTCAAAATATCTCTTATTATAAAAATCCATCCATTAATACACGTTTAATATAATAAACGACGCCTCCGATGTTCTTTTGTTAAATCACGTGATCGTATCAACAAGTAGAAACGGTAAAAATTATTTTTCAAAAATCGAATTCAATCCTAACGACTTTTCCTTCACTCCTCGTCCACCCATTTCTTAGAGTAATGTCAAACCGAAATCTGGCAACGTCGCATTCGTAATACAAAATCCACCATTCGCCACCGCCTTCTCAATCCTCGTTCCGCTATTTGTTTTGCGATTTTCTCCTACGAATTATCACACAAATAATAAAATGTTAATTTTTTCTTTAACAAAAAACGTCTCGTGACTGACAATTAACAGTGCCAAGTTTTTAATTCTGCGTCTGGAATAATGGCTCTCTCAGGTTTTGTTGAATTCTTTCAAAAGGAAAAGGTAATTATTTAAATTTAAACAAAACAAAAACAAAAACCAAAATCTCAACTGATAACTGATCCCTCATCAAAATATTGACTCTTGATTGATATATAATTCTCGTTTACGATTATAGATTTAAATAAATTGGCATTGAAGTTATTTTTTGTCTTTATATTTTGACATGTAATAAATATCACGTTTCTGTGCTACCGTTTTTGGTACTTCCTCAAATCTCTAGATACATCCTGACGCGCCCACTCTGTTTAATTTTCGTAATACCGGAACTTAATCATTGTTTATTTTAAAACCTATTAACTTTTATTGAATGGTCAGTTTTGAAATTATTTGACGGGAAAATCGTAATTCAATAATTTATGAAATATGTTTGCGTCATTTAGTTTGGTCATGGTACAAAGATCAAGCCTGGAACTTGATTTAAATGTAGATAGCTTCAAGGTTGCTCGTAGACTGTAATCCTGATGGCCCTTATTGGTATTATAGTTAACACCTCAAATATTGAAGAGAGGGAAGAGTACATATGTAACTGTCAATGTTGCTTAGTTGTGCTATGAATTTTTCAGAATGCTTTCGTAATATCACAGGAAACTTTATTTATAATTCGTCTTACCTTTATGTTTACTGATAAGACTCTGAGCAGCTCAGCCTTCAGGATTTCCTGATTAGGTATCCTGCAAAGAAAACATGAACATTGCATAAACACTCAGTAGATTAAAAATTAAACAGATTCTTGATTAATGTGTGCAATATTTATGAAATGAATTCTTGACTAAGTGTGCATTACTTATGAAAGAAGAGAGGCATGTGGCAGAGTGGACAAAGTGTATGACTATTGAAGTAATTGTTGAAATTTCAAACCCTTCCCAGATCCTCTTATACAGAAAGATGGAAGTACAACTAAAACTAAAACCAAACTAAATTTCATTTATTTCCAGACATTTAGACCCAAAAAGAAATTCCCTCCAGGAACACTAAGATACTCACTTCATAAACATGCTCAAGCTTCCCTAAACTCAGGTATAATGCTTAGTGCTGTTGTAAAGCTTCCACCAGGAGAAGAACTCAATGACTGGATCGCAGTTCATGGTAACAAAAATTTATTCTCTCAACCCATAAAAAGACCCACCACTACAATTTGATTATTATTAACAATCAACTCTTCAAATTTCAGTTGTAGACTTTTTCAATAGAATCAATTTAATTTATGGAACAATATCAGAATGGTGTACAGAGACCTCATGCCCCGACAATGTCAGGTGGTCACAAGTTTGAATACCTTTGGGCGGATGGTGCCAAATACAAGAAACCTACAAAACTACCAGCTCCGCAGTATATTAGTTTGCTGATGGACTGGGTTGAAGCACAAATAAACAATGAAACATTGTTTCCTGTCACGACTGACATACCATTTCCAAAGTCCTTTCAACCTCTCTGCAGGAAGATTTTAACTCGATTGTTCAGGGTCTTTGTTCATGTTTATATTCATCATTTTGACAGGATTGTCACAATCGGAGCTGTAAGTTGATTTTAAAACCCTCCTTATTTGGTTTATCAAAAATAAAATTGTAACATTATTCATTCCTATTACAGGAACCTCATGTGAATACCTGCTACAAACATTTCTACTACTTTGTAAAAGAATTTGATTTGGTAAGCACTAAGGAATTGGAACCACTTAAAGAAATGACTCAAGTCATATGTAAAGAAATCAAAACGTAAACAAAGTGCCACAAACCTAACTCAACTACTGTTAAACTTAAAACGTAGGATTTTGTTTCCTGCCCTGACTTAACTGATTAAATTGCTATCTTGATATGTTAATAAACCGATGAATTTCCAAGAAGGCACAAATTGTCATTATAGCACAAAACTGAAATCCGCACAAATAGACAATAATTTTATTTATAGTATCAGTTTTAAAAAAAAAATATTCAAGATAGCAAATTTGACAAAATGAATTTGAAATTCATTACCAGATCATTGTTTTCTTAATGCTAATTAGTAATTAGTAATCGAATAATTAATTTATTGTGAAGTAGGGTTGATGCAAGTCGAGCTTTCGTTTTTTATTTTTAGTTCAAATGAATCCCGTTTCAGACTTCCTAACAATTTCTTCCGTTAGTTTCAAGAGAATTTTGTTTTCGGTTTAAAATTATTCTCATTCTTGAATTATTTCCGATTTATAATTTTTTTCGCCATGACAGTTTTATTTTTTAAAAAGTTTCTCTGACGCCATAACCGTGCATTTAAAAAACACGGCTACCAACCGTTTTCACGCTGGCAACCCTTCTTTTTAGACGCCATGTTTGTAATCGAAATTAACGGTTTTTTCGTACTTCCAGTAACCATATTCATTTAAAAAGTGATTTTGACAATTAAAAACGATTTGATTAGTCATTTTGAGGGCATTATAATATTCGTAATATTTTATGTTAATGATTTGTCGTGTTTTCATAACAATAACCAAGAGTAAGGGAATAAATTTGCTGACAAACATAAACTCCTTACTTGAGTTTGGTTGAATTTTTCTTCTAGTACAAAGATACATAAAGAAAGCTTTAAAAGGTTGTCTTGTATTATAGGTAGCATTCTACACACAAATACTAACTTAATTCACAGTATTCTGTTTTGTTTGTAAGAGGATAAAAAAAAAAGACTTTCGATTAGCTGTGAGGTTAAAAATGGCTATACTCAAAAACAAAAAAAATGAGAATAAGCAATGAAATTGCTGTATTAAATGTTTGATTGCTATTATTTATTAAAGCAAACTCTTTTGTTTTGCTACTTATTATTGATAACTTCATTAGTCTGTTAATTTATAAGTTTTAAGAATGATTTTTACCAAAGACAGTACCACCAAATAATTATTTCTTAACCAGTCGGATGTTAAGAGATCATATTGGCTTGACAGAAAGGGTTTCTTTTAATATGCTGAATATTAGCTTTAAATGTTAGCTGGGTTACTTAGAATTCATGTGCAAGTATTTGATTCTTTTTAATTAAAAATTGAAATTATCTCAAAAATGACTCCCTTCTAAGTTTGTATCAGTCTCTTTGATTCCATTCGAGGATGATGACATAACATTCAAGGTGAACTTAAATTTTCTTACTTAATAGCTCATCAATACAGTTTTATGTGATTATGACCTTTTTCGATATTCTATAATGAATGTAATAAAAAATAGATCTGGAGTCTGTGGGATGGTGGTGTTTGTTCGAGCACAGATGTCTATGTATAGATAGAAGGAAGTCATTTTGGATAACTGATTTCAGTTTCTTTGGTCACTGTTAAATAGATAAAGACAGCAGGTCATTGATTGGAGGAATGAGTGTTGTAAGACTTGAACCTTGTTCTGGAAAAGACTTAACTCTAGATGGATAGCCTGAGTGAAGAATCGAATGGCTTTCTTTCTACCCCTTTGATTGTAATTGTTTAATTTTAATTTTTTTTTTTGTTATTAAATGTTTTTTTGTTTCATTTTTGTTTTGTTTATTTATTTTCCTAAAGTTCCTCCTTGTCTAGCAAACTGTTAAAAGCATGACTGAGAGTTTTGGTAGTAGTGGGGTTGTAGTTAGCTAGTTAGCGCCTTATACTTTAAACTCTCTCACACAAAAGAGCAACGAACTACATCGGAGAGCATTTAAAAATCACAACGCACCTGAAAAAAACGACAAGATAATGACGCCCCCCTCCGTCCTCCCGAAAATCGAGATGAACAGGAAACAACAAGAGCCTCGGCCATATGCCGCCCTCCCATGAATCATTCCCTCAATTTATTTCCAATAAATCAGACGTTAATGTCACTTGCACCGGACAGGATACGAATTAAAATTATTGCAAGGCCGTAATGATCTTGTTAAAATCAGTGACGAATCAGGTAATTATAAGGTTAACGCTCTGAAGGTTATTTCGCAGATGGGTTTACATACGCACCCCTCCCTCCCTCCCGTTACACCCCCTCGCGGTTGTAATTTTCTTTTAATAATCAACACGTAGTTCCGACCTCTAGAGGTGAGCTAATGAGCATAGAAGGACCTCGGGGGGGTTGTACCGACCATACAAATGAGTTTCGGAGAATTTAAATTTAAAAAAATCTTTGATGAAGTTGATGTCAGTTACCCCTCCCCTCTCCACCCTTTCCAGAGGAAAAGAAGAAAGAAAAGCGTTTCCATTCTAGCTGGAGAAAATATATCGTGACAGCCTCCCAGGCAGACAAGTGAAAAGTCCAAAACTTAGACATAAGCACTAAATAATTATGATTACAGTTATGGCGTTACAGTCTAAGAAAGGTAATTAATGAAAAGACCGAATTGGAGGATCATTAAGCGAATAAACAAACAAAAAAATGGAAAAAAGAAAAAAAATCCAAACAGTATGGGAGACTGTAGGACAAAGAAGACCCAAAAGAGAGAGAGAGAGTGACAGATTGTCTTCCTCTGTTTAATTAAGCAACGAACAGAATATAAACAAAAATGGCGGAGATGAGAATGAAAGAATAGGCCAATAGAGGTATAGCCTACGTGTAGCCCAATAGAAGGGAAGAAGCAAATACTAGAAGGAGATAGGAGGACAGTGGGCCCTCAACTTTCGCACATTTTGATAATTTGTGGTGGTTTTCACCCTTAATTTTTGGGTATAACTGGATGCGGGAGGAGGATTCGAACTCAAGATCATTGCGTCCAAGTCAGGAACTTAACCACTACACTACTCCTCCCACAAATTTCGCACATCTTTAAAGATTCGACTTTTTATTTGGTTGTCCCCTAGACTAGCCATCAGACTATGGTGATCACAATCACAATCGGAATGAACAAAACAGTAACACCCGAAGCAGCTAGCACTACATCAGCCAAGAAAGTCATTTTGAATGTTTAACAGGTATGCTTAGTACAGGTGCACAAATTTTCAGTTTTTCTTATGTTAACACGCCTCTTTAGCTTCATTATCTATACATTTTGATAGATAAATACTTCAAAACACAATTTTTGGTGGATATTCGAAAATTCTACACCACGCAGACTTTCAGCCAGTTAAGTAGGGAAGTCGATGGACTACTGCAGTGACTCAACTCTGTCGTCAAATTTCATACACTCAAATGGCGGAGGAGACTTTTGGACAATGCATTTTGCTGCCGAGTACTATTTTACTTTATATTCCATTGAAAATTATTATCGTCTGCTATTTTATAGTTATAGTCGAGTTTTAATCCCGTTTTTCACGCTTTTTGGGTGTAACAGGATTTGAACTCGCAACTACAACTCCTTAGTCCCGCATTTAACCACTACACCACAGACCTCCCGCTATCGTCTGCTATTTTTACAGAATATATAGTATTATAAGTACAACAGTTAATTATCTACGTTTGTTTAACTTATCTAATTGTTAGTGTACCGCCAAATTTTTCGAAAATCATACGAATCACCGACCTACTGTATCTGGAACTGGTGGGAGAAACTGGATGTTCAAGAAAAGAATTTAACACAGCCAGTTGATATAGAGTAAGCAGGCAAACACTGGCTTAGATTGAGCGGCTGGAGGATGGAATAAGAATAAACGACAGGAACTAAAGAGAGTGAAAAAGAGTGTAGCTAATAGCATTTTGTTGAGGCGTTGTCGGCCATGTCAAATAGATAAAGAAAATAGAAGAAGAAAAGGATCTAAAATCTAGATGAGAGCTAGAAAGCCACCACAGAGAAGAACAGAAGAAGAAGAACACAAAAACACAGAAACCAAACAGCCTGGTTCACAATAACCCAAGATAGAGTAGATAACAAGTCCCATCTCTCTTGAAATTCCCAGATGAAAAGAAGCGAAGGAAGAGATCAGGGCCGTAACTACTACGACCCCCCTTCGAACCCGTCCCCATTCGTCCTCCACGCGAAAACAAAAACAAAAGACTTGGATTCGGAATTCGGAATGGGGTCAAGTGTCTGTTTGGGTTTTTTGTTTTGAAAATTACATTTCCCTTTATTTACATTCCTTCAATTTTTTTTATTTATCCCAAAATTTTTGTGTCAAAATTATTTGTATGGATGAGATAGCAGCAGGAAGAAGGGAGTAAGAATAAAAACGAGGATGGGAGGAAACCAATCCAAACGATGCGTCGCACCCCAACAGAACCCGGATCTCTTGAACGTGGTCACGCTCTCGGATGCAGCCGTTCAAAGACTCCCACTGGACTCGGAAGACAGTCCGCTAGACAAGGAACAAAGGTTGGATGATTCATTTTCATTTGCTTTATTCACGGAATCGAAGCCTAAATCGACATCCGACTCGACCTACTACCTAGTTTCTTGGGATGGTCGTTCGACCCAACTCAATCCTTCCCCCCCGTCCGAAATTAGATCGATATCCTTAATCTGTACCTGTATACCCCAAGTGGTGATTGATCCTTCTTCACAAGGACAACAACAACAGCTACAATCCGACAATCAGGCTGATGATGACTTCGACGATGAGTGTTATGACGATGAGTGAACGACTCATTCAAAATGGCGTCCCACCACCACCACCACCATCACCATCACCACCATCATCAAAAAAACCGAAACCAAAACCCGAATTTCACTTCCAGGAATCAGAACATCGACGACTTTTGGCGTGACCGATTGCTGTGCTTGGAAAACACGTACGCGGAAGCTAAGCGGATGACCGAAAAAGAATTTTCACGCCTCGAATTTCAAATCAGGAAAATGGCCAAAGGACAGGGGAAACTGATGTGTCCGAGAAACGTCGAAGACACCATCACCTGTTACCTGGTTTACTCGAAGGAATCTCTCAAGTGTCGCGAACTCGTCAAAAAGCTACAGCTCTGCATGGACACGCTCCTGTCGGAAAGCACCATGAGGAGATACAAGGAACAGATGAGGAAAAACCGGAAGAAAGCTTGCTAAGACAGTTTGCCCCCACCCACCCACCCACCCTCCCCACGCACACTCACCGCCTTCTTGCGACTCCCTTTCTTTCCCCCCAAAAATTCTGTGGACATCCGGCATGAAAGTGGATGACGAAAAAAAAAAGCGCGGTAACCGGATATAGTTGAAGATATTCCTGTGGAAAAACACATTCCAAACCGGAAACGGCTCATTTTCTCCTAGAGAAATTCCTTTTTAGAAATAAACTTTCTTCGTCTGGATACTTTTGAAATTATTTCGAAACCAAACAAAACCGGAAACTTAAAACCAAAACCTCCTTCAGTAGAGGAAGGGGGGAAACCCCAAGAGCAGGACTTCTGGAGTTTCCGGTTGTTTTCTCTCCCCAAACAAACAAAACAACACAACAGCCATTGTCTTCGAAGGTAACGGTCATCTCAGCAATCAAGAAAAATCTCCCCCTCCTCTCGAGACACAGTCGCCTATTCTTATCTTATACACGCGGGCTATCAATTTAAAAATCAAACTCGGCGACGGTTTTCCTCTCCGCGCGTTTTCCCGCTTTCTTCGCGCACCTGTGTGGGCCTTCCTCCTGTCATCTTCGTATAAATCCGAGCCGCATCCCACGTCCGCGAATCAGTCTTCGACGGATAACTCGAGTCTCCGGTTCCGGTCCCTGTGTGTGTTTCGTGAGACGAGCAAAACGATAAAAATGGCGCCAACCGAATTGGTTACGGGTTTTTTGGTCGTATTCGCATTGACCATTCCGGCTTCCTGTCTCCTTTACTCAGGTAAGTTTGTCTGTGAGTCTTCGTACGAAAGGAAGAGGGAGAGAGAGAGAGGAAAGGAGGTGAACGGGTTGAAGCGAACGGCTGGGGGACGATTACCTTTAAAAACCTCTTCTCGTTTATAAAAGTACAAAAAAATTAGATTTTGAACTTTTAGGCTTTGTTTAGGATTAAAAATTCGATTTATAATATAATTAATACTTAAATTAATAAGCATAATTAATTAATTAACATAATTTATTGTTGGTGGTATTGTCTAATCCATTTCCCCGGGAACTCGAAATCAGGAAAATGGCTTCAACGCCTCAAATTTGTAGTTAAAAAAATTTCCTCAACATTTTCTGCTTCAGCGTCTATCCTTTTACAAATTATCTACCATAAAATTATTTATCTAACTGCATACTCTAACAAACCTAACCTCGTCTATTTCTCACCCAAGAGGATTAGACCCAAATTTATCCTTTTGTAGAGTTAAGCAAAAGACTTTCCTCTAATAACGATAATTATAAGGGGCTATGAGAATTTCCGCTTTTATCTACTCTTTTACTACTTATTTATCTAACTCTAAATTCTAACCAACCTACCCTCCTTCACTTGTCACCCAAGACGAATAGACACCAATTAGGTTTGTAACTCAGTCCCGAAGCAAAAGACGTTCCTTTTGTAACCGATAACGATCGTTTCCGGTTTATCTATCCATTTACTCATTATCTATTGTATAATTATTTATATGAACTCTCACAATCAGACACAAGTTCTTTTGTACGGAGCTTTCGCTAAAGAGTTTCCTGATGTGATTGTAATAATTGTTGATATGGAGCTCAGAAGCTCTTCCTACTCATCCACTCATCGTTCATGCAGATGTTCGTCACAGTGTGCATTACTTATGGAATGAGTTCTTTGAGTAGAATATGTGCGGTGGTCTCGAATAGGTGGAAAGTGAGATATTCATGATATTGTACATCATTTATGAAATGACAAATTCACGATGCTGTGCATTATTTATGAAATGAGACATATAAATAAGTAAATCAAATCAGAGATATGGTGGCTTATCTCATTATCTATCATAAAATTATTTTATCTAGGTTCAGTTAGAATTGTTTAAAGCGTTTTGCATTCATCTTCGCAAGCTCTTCACATTATCTACTAAAAATTATCGAATCAAACTTCTAGTACGACACTTCTGACCTCTTTATCTACTATTTTACTCATTGTCTATTGACGATTATTTATCTAACTTCGGTTCGAGCTCCTTGTTAATGTCTTCCGAAAGTCTTTTCAGTTCCACCGTGTAAAAAGTCGTCTTTGCTATTCATTCCCTACTTATTATCTATAATAGAACAGTTTATCTAAATTTCAGGTTTTGCACCTCATAGATAACATATAGTTCAAACTCCTTGATACCGTGGAATGTCTTTTGAGCTCTGCCGTCTGCAAAAACCTCTTCTTTGTTATCCGGTTGTTACTAATTATCTACAGCAGACTAATTTATCTAGTTTTCAAATTCTCCCTCTCATAGGTAGCAATTAGATAAAAGTTTTTCTTCTTACGCGATAAATTTTCTTGTTGCAATGACCCCAATCGTGGTGTTTTGGATCTTTGGGACATCTTCAACAATTCCACCTAGGCTCTTACTTTATCTGTCATAGAATTATTTATCCAATTTCAAATTATATAAATTATGTTCAGATAAAGTTCTTCTTCCATAAGGCTCTTTCGAATTACTTTCTTATTAAAACAACCACAATCACCCCGATGACGTATTTTGCTTCTTAAACAACTCTTTCTAATTATCTACTCTTTCATCAATCATTTATGATTAAATTTATCTATTTTCAAATTCGACTACCCAAAGAGTTTTCTACTTATGGGGCTTTGGTAAGAGATTTCCTTGTAACAACCATACTCGTGAGTGTGTCATTTGGAGTTCTGCGTGATCCTCAATAACTCTCCTTCATTATCTACTCATTAACGAATTAACTATCAAACAAGTATGACCGTTCTGATTCACCAAATCCGCTTTTTGGTCGATTCCGTCATTGTCAGCAATTCTTAGCGTCAGGTGACGACAGTTGGCGAAACCTCAACACATCAAACTGCTAAACACACACAATCAATCAATCATTCAGCAAAAATTTGTATGCGATTATCTACAAATTAGGCAATTATCTGCATTCGGTCCTTTTCAAACAAAAGGAGAGATCCGAGGATGTGATAAAGCAAAATTCTCGTTCATCCGCGTTCTAAATTAAGAAATCAAGTTTTTTTTTGTGCGTGTTCGATCTGATTTACATTTCTTGTTCTGTGGGCGGAAGAGTCAGCCCAGTCCTCAACACAACTGTATCCGGTTTGAAATTTATTTACAAAGAAGAAAATATTAATAAAAATGATTTTTTGAATGGCAGGTTGCGAAAAAAATTTTTTATTATTATTGACGTAACGCTCTTTGACGTTCCATAATTTAAACCGTCGCCATTTTTGGCGCCAAAAAAAATTCCTTCGTCTTTAATCAGTCCGAGAAGAATCAAAATATTGAGAAGACAGTTTTCCCCGAAACTCGACAACCATCATCATTAGCACTGTTTTTTCCCTCATTATCTATTCGCCTACTGGTTATTTATCTACTTTAAACTTCAACACATTTAACTCTCGCCACAGAAGATAAGACTCAAGTTTTCATGTTACGCCGTGTTTCCGGGAGAAAACCTGTCGAGAGAATGAGACGAATTACTCGGGATATGGCCCCAAAAATTTTTTGACAGGAACCATGGGTCTTAAGATGGGGATTATTCAGGAAATATTTTGCAATCTTCGAACTGTTTCTATGTCTTATACTTGAGATGAACGGTTGGACGTGGATAAAGGTTTAGACAATGTTAGAACAGTTTGGAAGGATTTTGAGACGGTAAATGAGACTGTCATACACTGTCAGACACATTCCTTTAAACTGAACAGGAAGTTAGCTATAGCTGTGGTGTAAAAACCGAAAGAGAACCGAAGAGAAATAAACGAAACAGAGACGAACAAAAAGAAAAACGGAAAAAAGCTAGGAATAGAAAAAGAAAAAGAGAAATAGAAAAGGAATAAAAAGAAAGAATGAGAGAGCGATAAAAAAGTAAAAAGAGAGAGAAAGAAACAGAACTAAAAAGAAATCGAAACAGAAATAAAGACAAAGAAAAAGAGAAAAATAGCGGGAAAAGACGAGGAAAGTAAAAAGAGAGAAAATGGGAGAGAGAAAAACCAAGAAAATTCAAGAAAATTGAGAAAAGAAAAGAGGGAGGAGGAAGAGATTGAAAACAGAAAAAGGAAAAGAGAAACGAAAACAAAGATAACCAGAAAAAGAGAGTCAGAAAAAGAAAGAAAAATAAAGAGAGGGAGAGAGAGAAATAAAGTGAGAAGAAGAAAAAGATAAAAGAGAGAAAAAGATGGAAAAAGAGAAAAAGAAAAGAGAGAGAGAGAAACAGGAAGAAACAAGAGGAAAATAAGAGAAAAGAAAAGAGAAAGAAAAGAGAGAAAGAAATAAAGAAGAAAAAAGAAAATAAAAAGAAGGAAAAGAAGAGAAAGAAAAGAAGAAAGAAAAAGAGAAATAAAAAGAGAGAGAAACGAAGAGAGAGAGAGAGAGAGAGATCTATAGAAATTGAGAAAAACGGAAAAGGAAGAGAGAGAAGAAAAGAGAAAGAAAGAAAGGGAGAGCCAGACCGAAGGAAATAGAGATAGAAATTAGAATAGAAGACTCAAAGAAAAGATGTAAGTAACAAAAAGATATTTTGGCGGGTCCTACAAAGATTGGCATTGTGGAGGAAGCTACAAGACAAGCTAAAGAAGGAGTTGGGAGGTTACAAACCATCCTCATCTAGTAAACAGTAACACTAACTCTCATCCTAACCCTCAAGAACCAACGTTGTCATGTCACTCGACAACCAGACACCCTCGCTAACACACAAACCATTCAGAAGGACACAACCACCTACTCGAACCAACCGACGCGACTTCCGGCGTTTGTGTTTGTTTGTTTGTTTCATAATTAATTATCGTTCACTTCGATCTTGAGTTAGTCACGGGGCCTTACACTGGGTCTCTCCCAAAACCTGACAACCATTCCAGGGGTTATCAATCGAAACCTTGACATTAAGCCACGCGCGAGCTTCGAATCACTTCTCCAAATTCGGACTTAACATCAGCAACCTTGTAATCCCCGGGTTGACGTCTGACCGAGTGTCATGTTCTGGACGACTTCCAGGTGATTTGGGCGGTTCGTCCAAGAGTGGGCTTGAAAATGCTAAATTTGATGATAACTGACTGGTCAAAGAGACGTTGTTGATGAGTGACGTGTATTGATGACGTTGTAGATGCGAGGGAGGAGGTTCGGTAATGAGTGAAATGACTCAAGAGAAAGACATTCGAGTAGTTGAGCAGGTACCCAAAAGGGAGGTGGGTAGAACCACGACCCATCATGTTGCGGAAGAGTTTAAACCTGTACAACGAACTATCGAGTCTTCGACCTTGTAGCCTCCCAAAATCGCGTGCGGCTGTAACACCTTCCCGCCCCGCCTCTCCTCCTCACCAAATGACACACAAATTAGGTTCTAATGATAGCTTTCAGGTACGAAGCGGAACGAAATCATTTTGTTTGTTTTGTCAAAAACAGGTGAAAGGTTGGACGGTGACTTCTTACCTGACCTGACATCCACGTGTCTAGGATGCATCTGCGAGGCGACGACCAACTGTAACCTGACCATCGGATGTCTGGGACGTCTCTGCGGACCTTTCCTCATATCGAAAGCTTATTGGAAGGATGCCGGACGGCCAGTTCTCTACAGGGACGATCCTACAAGAGAAGGAGCTTATGAGACGTGCGTCAACGACCCGTATTGTGCGGCTAGAACCTTGAAGCAGTACATGTACAAATATGCTCAAGTAGGTACTGGGCTAAACCCAAAAAACTTGTCGCATTAAATAAATCACCGACGACTACTGATCTGGACAAGTCAGTGTGTCCGTCACGTGACCTACAGGTCTCAACGAAGCTCTTTGTTCACCGACTTGGCCTTTCCCCATGCTAATGACCACTCATCCTTTTACTTCTTACAATCGCTTCCTTTGTTCACGTCATCAAACTATGACGTCATCACACCACCCCAACCTCTCTAAATATCCCAGTATTACTAATACCTGGGAAATCTAATCTAGTCAGACATCTTTACGACCTTCCGACTTATTTACGATCGAAACCGACAGATAACTATGACGTAACCATACTGTACAGTTTCCAAATCTTTGACGAATCAGCCAGAAATCCCACAATTACAAATAATTAGATCACTTTCCAACAAATCGGATCGTAAACATGTTTGACAGACAGGAGTGTGATAACTATGACGTGTCACTAGAAAACTGAAACTTAACACCACCAAATAAGGTAGAATGACGGTTACTACCTCTCACTTTCGTTTCAGGATTGCAACGGAAACCGAATCTTGGACTGCGACGACTACGCTCGGATACACTACCTGGGAGGCCGTCAGTGCTACCTGCCGATCCATCATTATGGCTATTACAGAGTTTTTGCCACTTGTCAGGCGACCGTTCAGTTTTTAAATTGAGAGTAAAGACTTCCGTTCCAAATGTTTTTTTATTTAATCAAAACCTGAAATAGTCTTCCTGTTCCTCCTCGAACCTACAAACTGTCACCTTGTCTTCTGTTAATTACGAACAGTATTCGTTACACATCTCCGGAAATTATGGTTGTAAGCAATAAATATTTGACCAAACTTTCGTTTAAGCCAGTTCTGCTCACACTAGATACTCTGTTGGAGAACTTTTACATAACCCCTCAAGTCATAAGCTAAGAATAACAGAAAATAACTGTTTTTAATAAATAGATTTGGAGAAGTAGGACAGGACAGTATTCAGTCATGATATACCGTAAAATGTGATATTTGGAGTTTATGCTGTCAAACTGTTTAAATTTCTTATTTGTTCAGTTCTTCTTCCGAATATACAAACTTTAACTGTTAGTATGACAAAAGAGCTGGGGGGTTTGTCTGGAGAACAGACCAGTGTTCAAGCCCCAGGGGTTGACTAAGTAAAAGACAGGATGTCAGGCCTCAAAAAGAGGACAAACTAGTAAGAAAAATGTATAAATCGATTAAATGCGGCTTGGTCAAACATACTCGCGCTTCAGTTTAACTGGGAACCTGTTTCTAGAAGTGACCTTGGTAAGCCGCAACAGAAAAGAAGTTGGAAGCAAACGTACAGGAAAAACATGAGAGCAAAGTTGGTTAGAATTTTAAACAAAAAGTCAAAGGAAGTGAAAATGAAAGAGATGGACATACAGAGACAAAAATACAAAAAGAGAGACAGACGAACAGAGAATAAAAGACAGTGAGAGAGAGAGATGTATCGTTTAGAACCGTTCCCTGAAGTATAATTATTATAATCATAAATGTATTTATACTATTATGCTAGAACCAATCGGTGGACAGTCCTACCACCTTTGCTACCCTTTGACATAATCACACATCACTACATAACCGGCCAGGATCCAATAAACAGTTATTTTCTGACAACATGTCACCAATATTCCTGTAAATATTATATAACTGTTCTTCGGCATCTCAACATTAAAACTGTACACAAAATACCATAAACATGGAATGGTCTCCAAGAAGTATGAACAGGGAGAGAGTCCACAACTTAAGTTACAATCCCATTTCTTTAACTTGAGTATAACAAAATCCGGGAAAGTGGATGTGAAATTCTTAACCACAACCTCGCAAATCCAGTGCTTTTGACCACTCAACCACAGCGTTTCCACAGAGTAAGGAAAAAGAAGAAAGGAAAAGGAGAAAAGAAAAAAAGAAAAAGAAAGAAAAAGAGGAAGAAGAGAAAAAGAAGAAGAGAAAAAAGATAGGAAGAGAAAAGAAGATTAGAAAAGATTAGAGAAAAAAGGAAAGAAAACAAAAAGAAAAAGAGAAAAGGAACGAAATGAATAAAAGAAAAAGAGGAGGAACGAAACAGAAAAGACAAATCAAGAAAAAGAAAAGAATAAAGAAAAGCACAATAAGAAGGGTGGAAGAAAAAAGAAAACAAAAGAGAAAGAAAACATAGACAAAGAAAGAGAAGAAGGAAAAAAGAGAGAGTGGGAGAGGCATGAATAAAGAAAAAGAAAAAGAAAGAGGAAATAGAAATATAGAAAAGAGAGAGAATGAATAAAAAAGAAAACAGGAAAAGAAAAAGAGGAGAGAAAGAAAAAGAGGAAGAGAGAAACAAGAAGAAATACAGAGTTGAAGAAAAAAAAGAAGAGAAAGGAGGGAAATGGAGGAAAGGCAAGAGAGGAGAGAGAGAGAGAGAAACAAAAATAGAAGCAGAAAGAAATAGAGTTGAGAAAAAGGAAGCAGAGAGAGAGAGTATAAAAACGAGTATAAGAAAAAATTATGTTTTTTATATATTTAAATAAATCATTTAAATCTTATTGAAGGCAGCGATATCAACGGACTGTACGTGATCTTCGAACTTTTGAATTTCCTCGACGAGGAGATCGACGGAAACTTTGTCATCTTCGACGACGCACATGATTTGCAATTTGTTGATCCCGTAGCCGACAGGAACCAATTTGGAAGCTCCCCAAACTAATCCGTCCATTTCGATTGATCTCACGCTCTTCTCCATTTCTTTCATGTCCGTTTCGTCGTCCCAAGGCTTCACGTCCAGGATGATACTTGACTTGGCTATCACTGCTGGCTTCTTTGATTTCTTCTCCTGGTAAGCCTTCAATCTCTCTTCTCTAATTTTCTCCGCTTCTTTGTCCTGAAAACAAAAAAACAAAAAACCATGAAAATGTTTATCGAATTTTATTCGTCATCACCACCCCTACACCTGCACTTGTACCACTTTTACAATATCTTGCACACTTTATACAGCTCAACATACAGAAAACCAAACAAGTCCAACTACCCCAACTCCCCAGAAGAGTCCATAAAATGATACCCAACCTACCAGCTAAATGACCAAAAACCATTCATTTTGAAAGTGGTCTAACTCCATTTTTCAAAACTCACAAAACACACAACAAATAATTACTCCATCCTACAGTAGTATATTGCACTGGCTACATTTCAATATTTTCTACTCGTTATTAGTATAATTCTGTTCCAATATCTTACAAGGGTTTCAGTATAAAATATAGTATGAATCATTACAATCACCCTGACCTAAGCACTCCATCCCTTAGTACGGAATACCCCCAAATTTCCAAAAAAATTGTCCCAAGATAAATTCCACATTCATAAAAAGTATAAAACAAAATATAATGAAAATAACAGGGCATAACACTTTCACTACGATTGTAGTAATATTGTAGTTAAAGTAGCAAATGCAATAGAGCTGGTTTAAATATTTAAAGGACTCCACATTATACAAATTTTGGATCGCATGCCAGACTGTCAAGAAGAAAATTTTTACAATGAAGTTCTTCCTCCCTGAGGTGGTTATATAGTATAAGTTAGACCCACCAGACTATAATATCGTTAAAAAAACCCCCGAAACATAGTATAAATGCTACGGTAAAAGTAATAAAACACTCAAATACCTATAATTCCGTCTATAACTCACAATCACCAACTAAGCTTGGTAAATGAGACAAATTACTGACTATTTATCACATTTACCGGCTAGTATAAAATCCCCAACTCGTACTGGCGAATCCAATAAAACTTTGCTCACATGCCTCGCTTCTAATTTGGAGGTTTGTAGACTGTCACTAAAGAGCACAGTTGCTTGACTTCTGTCAAAAAAGTTACAGACGCCAAGCATGTGAGCTAAATTTTATCAAATTCCCCATTATGAGCTGAAGATTTTATAAAATATCCGGTAAGTGTGATAAATATTCAGTAATTTATGACTTCCACCGAGTTTGGTTGGTGATCATGAATAAATCCTGGAAATTACACGTATATTCATCTGATTTATCACTTTAACCGTTTATCACACCCACCAAGTTTGATAAATTTGATAAATTATCGACTATTTATCACATTTACTAGCTATTTTATATAATCTCCAATTTATAATACGAATTTGGGTAAAGTTTGGTCACCTGCTTGGCTTCTGTCACTTTTCTGTCAAAAGGTCAGCAACCTAAGCACCTATACTCGCCAGTAATATTGAAGGAACCTCTCTATAAGAAGAGGCGAATACAAGAGAGAACTGACAGAAGCCATGCATGTGGCCAAACTTTTGATAGTTCCGAGTTGGGGACTTTATAAACTAGCCAGTAAATGTGATAAATACTTAGTCACTACTCTCATTTTCCAAGCTTAGTTGGTGAATAAGAATAATCTCGATTTGAAATTATATTAATATATATTTTAGCTTGATTAATCACTTTTACTATCACACAAAAAGGTTTGGGAAGCTGACATTATAGTTTAAAATTCCAACCATCTTTCAGACACTCCCCAGGTAAACTGGGTTTATCTGCCGTCAAATAAGGTTTGGCACTGTCCCCCTGTATTAGGCAGGCCTCAATTTTCCACAACACAAAAATTTTTTATGTGCAGCCAGAAGAACTTTCCTAATAACCATAAAACATAGAATTTAGATTCTAACAGTATATCGAAATGCAAAAATTAAACAAAACAAAACCTAACAACTGATTTCCAATAGAGGGAGTACGAATTAGTGTCCAGCCCCCATTAAAAGCAGCACAACTACCTTTGTACAACTTTTTTTAAGGAAACTACAACCTTGGAATAGAAAAAACAAAACCAAATCACAACAACAAGGAGATCCTAAATGCAAAAACATTCCATACGAAGACTTATTAAACCCTAAACCTTCAACAGATTTATCATTTTCAGTCAACATTCATCTAAATTTGGCTTTAAAAATTTTCACCTGATTAATCAAAACCAACCAAATTCTTTAATTAATAGAAGAATTATTGAAACACCTTAATTTTCAATTTCCTTTTATAGAAAGACATAAATTATAATACAAATAAGGAGATTAGGACCAATTTTAAAACAAACGAGGCTCAATGATAAGTTTTAACATGAAATTGGACACTCAAAAGGTCAAAAAAGGGCCCCAAATCCTTTAATTGAAAGCTGAATATCTTAAGATAACACGAAACCAAGTTACTAATTAAATTATGAATAACGTATAAGGTTGGTATTAATCATGACTAATATCTCTTCAATGAGGGACCGAATGACTATGATACCATAAATTTGCAATTTTGGTTTATAAAATTAAAATTGTTCATAAAAATAAATTTAAAGATAAAATTCTTATATCAAACTCAGTTCAATGACTTTAACAACTTTAAAACCTCACCAACACAATTCAAGACGACTCGATCTCGTTCACACACTCACCACACAGGCGACGACAATCTATTTTCGTCCTTCACTCTTTAAGCGACCATTTGCGTCGTGCGTTCTGAATTATAATAAAAAACCAATTTCGGGGATTTCGGTTAGGAAAAAGGCTCAACTCACCTGTTCTTCATCGGATGCGAATAAATCTACGTCGTCATCATCCTCATCGCCTTTACCATTGCTAACGTTGTTTACGCTGGCACCAGCAAAACCTGTTCCAGCTGGGAATTTCTTTCGTTCCTCGTTGTTATACGACTTTATATGATTGTACCACCTTAAGGCATTCGGGGTATCTGGTCCTGGCGATTTGGTTAATGCATTAAAAGCGTTCACGTCATCCTGAGTTGGTTGATAACTAAAAATCGAATCGAATATTGGGGTAACGAAATCTCACCACATGTCCATAACCAAAAAAACAAAAAAATTTTTTTTTTAACGTTTCTACGAATGAATCAAAACTCACCCGGAAATATAACTTTTGTCTTGAAGATATGAATTAAGGTCTTTGACACCTTTTTCCGTTTTCAAATCGCCGATACTCATTGCGGTAAACACAAAATTAAAAATTCAAATCCGACTTCAAACACGAAACAAATCCTTCCCCTTATCAAGTTCTTGCCAAGTCGCACGAAACAGTGATGCCAACGCGGTATTGGTACCACTGACTCCCGTCACAAAATGGGGGATTTTCATTTTCAAAGGTTTGCGACAAAACTGTAACGTCTGCTCGTTCATGTAAGTTCTCATTTTCTACGAAACAGTGAAAATATTTTTGTTTTTATTTAACCAGATCGATAATAAATAATTTATTTATTTATTTTTATAATAATTTAACGATTTTTTTATACGAATCTATTTTATCGTTGATATTAATCTGGATTACGACAAGAATTAAACTCCAAACGGGTCCTTCTCCATTTTTATTTTGCAAAAAAAATTTTTTTCACCTTAACATTCTCCTCTAGGTAGCAAGATGCTGCGGCTACCGTTTAGTGTACCTGCTTACAGAGCATTAGGTACACAGTTAGTCTATTCGTCCGTTCGCGGTACTGCGACGAAACCTCCCGAGAAAATAGAAGTTTATATTGATGATAAACCTGTTTTGGTAGAGCCTGGAACCACTGTTTTGCAGGTAAAATTTCTGTCATTGATTTTATTTCTGTTGACATGTCAACTAGATGTGTGGATTAGGGGAGTGTTCTGTGAATGTTTGTTTGGAAAATTGTTTTTGACTTTCAAATGACATGTTTCAATGTTTTGATTTTTCTTTTAACAGGCAGCTGCTTTAGTTGGAGTTGAAATCCCTAGATTTTGCTATCATGAGAGATTATCAGTTGCTGGAAATTGTCGAATGTGTCTTGTTGAAGTTGAGAAGTCTCCAAAGGTGAGTAAGGGTTTCCAGTATTTTGCTTTCATTTCTCTCCTTACTTTCTTTATTATTATTTAGCTTCTATCCTTCATTTCCCTTAATTTCTCTTCATTCTTTTCACCACACATCAGACTTTATTTTTATACAGTTTTGCTTCCTTGCCTTCTTCAAGATGTCTTGGCAAGTTGTACATACACATTACAGTATTGTCACTCAAACTGAACATTGTATGTTTTAACCTAATTTCCTTTACATTTGTATTTCTTTTTTTTTAATTCTTTTTTTGTTTTCTTGTCCTTGCTAGCATGTGTTGTGACTAAATTTGATCATCCATGTTCAAATTTGGATCTCTTATCTTCACAGATTCTACCAAATCCATCACACTTTATCTAATTTTTGATTCATATGTTATTTCCCCTTCTTCATCTTGGTCCTTCACAATTCTTTTTTGATTTATTTTAGTTGTTCTCTTCTCCCCATGTTGCTTATCATAAAAATTTTTAATGCTGTCAGAGATCCATGGTGTAGTGGTCAAAGTGTCAGATTATAGAATTTATGGTCATGAGTTCGAACCCCCTTCCACCCAAGAGTGAGAAATGGGATTCAAATTCAAACTAAAAATCTTAAGTTATGAGAGGGCAGCTTAAGTGGTAGAACAGTAGCCAAGATTTCCAAATCCCCTCCTGCATGTAAGGATAAACAGCAGGACTTTTTTTCATTGAGGAATCAGGAGAACTTTCCAAAGACATCTGGGAAGGTGGCCCAGATAGAGTGGGATTTTTACCCACTAAACCCCCACTACCTCTTTCAGTGGGGTTAAAAGAATGAAGGAAACTCATCCTCTCCTGGCCAGGCAGATGGACAATAGATAGAAAAATTAGAATACAGAGGGTATGAAAGGTATATGGTGGAGAGAGAACAGCAGGATTAAAACTGTAGTATTATAAACAAATAAATTCAAAAAACATTTTGCTTACTTTAAATATTTTCAGTGTGCACTTGTTAGGTTAAAGATAAAGTCAGTTCGAAACTCTAAAAGATAATCACATGATCTAAAGTTGTGCTTTCCCTAATTTTACTCATTACGTACATTCCTCCTCAAATGGACTCAGGTAATTAATTATTTTGACTAAGTTCCAATTGGATTAGCCATTTATTCTAAAACTGGCTCAAGTCCATAAATGCAGTATAAGATTATAAATAAACAAAGCAAGTAATTTATTGTCTATTTCTTAAATATGAGTTAAGCAATTATCAAAATTAACAATTTCAGTGCTAAGTAGATTAAGCATCATTGCCATCTTCACTTTTTTGATATATTTATACTGTATCAAGCCCTTAAATTGAATTATACTTTACTCGAACAACACAAAGCTGTAACATTATCATTAGTTGAAAGTGAAAACTATATGTATGTTAGCTGTTCATTAAAACATTTCAGTCACTGATGTTGCAACAGAAACACTCAATGTATAATGATGGAAGTCAGAGAAACTAATATTCAGCATTAAAATGGTTAAAAGCAGTCACCTAAAGTTGAAAGGCATATTCATTGAGTGGTTTTAAGACCTAACAAAGGAAGTTGAAGTGTGAGCCTCTTTCGATAGTTTGTTATACCCAAGGATGAAAAGTATTGAATCTCAGTTTTTCATTGGAAGTCTTAGATAACTTGTTTGTAACAATAACTTATAAACCTTGTCTGGTAGTCCATTATCAAAGTCATTTTGAGTTACAAGTGATCAGACATGATGCATGATGAGTCGAGTAAAGTAGTCATCTTGTCAAACCAGAGGCATGTACAAGAATAAGCATGAGGGGGTTGGTAAAGGATGTCAGCTTCTACTACTACTAAACTACTAGTACTAAAACAATACAAATTTTCTTTACAGCCTGTCGCCGCATGCGCCATGCCAGTGATGAAAGGTTGGAGGATCAAAACAAATTCAGACATGACGAAGAAGGCGAGGGAAGGTGTCATGGAATTTTTATTGGTCAATCATCCCCTAGACTGTCCCATATGCGATCAAGGAGGAGAATGCGATCTTCAAGATCAAAGTATGGCGTTCGGCAGTGACAGAAGTCGTTTCACGGACATCAACTACAGCGGCAAAAGGTATTTGCCATTTAACTTTCGATTACCAAAAACCAAAATGGCGGATGAAGGACAAATGGCACGTTTTGAAAACTAATTCCAGGGCTGTTGAGGATAAAGACATAGGACCACTCATAAAAACCGTCATGACGAGATGCATCCACTGCACCAGGTGCATTAGATTCGCGTCCGAAGTCGCCGGTATTGATGATTTGGGCACCACCGGAAGGGGATCAGACATGCAAGTTGGAACTTACGTCGAGAAATTCTTCATGTCTGAATTATCCGGTAACGTGATAGATCTTTGCCCTGTCGGCGCTCTCACATCCAAACCCTATGCTTTCAAAGCGAGACCTTGGGAAACGAGGAGAACGGAAAGCATAGACGTCTTAGACGCTGTTGGCAGCAACATTATCGTCTCGACGAGAACGGGAGAAGTTTTGAGGATTTTGCCGCGAGTCAATGAGGTGATTAAAGCTCTAATTGAAAAAGTAGTCTAAGTAGTCCAGTCTAGTCTATCCCAATAGTCTAGATGGTCTGATATCAGACTGTTACCCCATTAACAAAGACGCTTTTGTCTACACCTATTGCCTTTCAACAACTCTAGACGAAGAATCTTATCACAGATTTGCGAACTAATTAGTCTGATAGGCCGGAATAGCCTATAAATAGTCACATTTGATCTCATGGTCACGTGACTTATTCAATAATTTGTACGAAAATATAAGAAGATTCATTTCTTCATGCGGTAGTAGGATTAAATACGTCATCTTATTTGTCTTGGAGGGAAACTGGTAAATGACTTAACTGTTTCCGGTTTTTTTAAAACTACCTTTTCAGGAAATCAACGAGGAATGGATTTCGGACAAAGCAAGATTCGCATGTGACGGTCTAAAGAGACAAAGACTCATATCACCGATGGTCAAGAATGAAGCCGGAGACCTGGTTTCCTGTCAATGGGAAGACGCTCTGATTTATGTTTCTCAAAAGATGAGCTGCACACCCGGAAAGAAAATGGCGGGCTTGGTCGGAGCCATGGTCGATGCTGAAACTCTAGTCGCTCTCAAAGACTTCCTCAATCGAATGGGATGCGAGACACTTTGCACGGAACAGGAATTCCCGACGATCGGCTCCGGAATCGATTTCCGGTCTAATTATCTCTTCAACAACACGATTGCAGGTTCGAACCTGATTTTTTTTTGTTTTGGTTTGAGTTGTTTTAAAAGAGAGGAAAGAACCTGAGTTGAGTTTTGCGGTTTTGGGTTTAGGAGTCGAAGAAGCGGATTGGATTCTCCTCATCGGCACCAATACCAGGTACGAGGCTCCACTTCTGAACTCTCGAATCCGAAAGAGTTACATTCAGAACGAGTGCAACGTGGCCGTTATCGGGCCCAAGGTCGACCTGACGTACGACTACGAATACCTGGGCAACGACGTAAACACGATCAAGGAATTGGTGAACGGTAGTCACAAATTCTGGCGAACGCTCAGCGAGGCCAAGAAGCCGCTCGTCATTTTGGGAGCTGATCAACTGAAGAGGCCCGACGGCGGGGCTTTGCTCAAGGCCGTTCAACAGCTCTGTCAGAAACTTAAGAAACAGGTACGAAGGTTGATGGAGGAGAAGAGGCTCCTTTCAAGTTCCGAGAAAACGCTATGAATGGTTTTTGTTACACTTTCAGGACAACGAGGATTGGAAAGTGTTCAACATCCTCCAGACGACAGCTTCCCAGGTAGCCGCTCTCGACATCGGTTATACTCCCGGCGTTCGCCCCATCAAGGAGTTGAAACCCGAGTTTTTGTACATGGTCGGAGCCGACGAGGACTGCATAAGTCGAAAAGATTTGGCGAGTAATGCGTTCGTCGTATATCAGGGCCATCACGGAGATGCGGGAGCCGCGATGGCGGATGTTGTGTTGCCAGGAGCGGCGTACACAGAGAAACAAGGTTCCTACGCGAACATCGAAGGAAGGTCGCAACAGACTTTGACAGCGGTCACTCCACCAGGATTGGCGAGGATCGACTGGAAGATAATTCGAGCTATTTCCGAGGTAAAGAGAAAAATATTTTTAAACTTTTGGGAAGAAGGACGACAGGATTTTAACGTTTCCCCGCCATTTCTGTTTACAGCTGGCTGGTAAGACTCTGCCCTACGACCAACTCGATCAAATCAGACTCCGCTTAGACGAAGTAGCTCCTAACTTAACTCGATACGGAATCGTTCACCCGGCTAATTTCTTGGAATTGTCTTTGAAATATTCGGAGGTGAGTATCGAATAGAAGACGAGGAAAAGTGAGATTGTTCAACAGTGTTTGACAGTGATGACATCATCAGAATTCCAATAAAGATGGCGGAAGAACCATATTTTCCAATTATGACGACAGCAAACAATTATTTTCTCCCAACTCTGACAATAACAAAAAAAGTTTTTGCTCAAATCTAAACCAAAACAGTAAAAACCTCAAACTCGCCAACATGGCTGAAAAGTAATTTTCTAAATGTTACCAACAGCAAACCAACATAAGCAAAAGGACAGCTCGTGTTTAAAAACTTCCTGTGAGACCTAACAATAGCTAAAAGTTATATTTTTAAACCTCAACTACAGCAAAAAAAACTTTTGCTGAAACCTAACAGCTGTAATAGGCCATACTCTCAAATTTTCACAACAACAAAGGCCTTTTGCTTAAATCTAAACAACAGCAAACAGTGATTTTCTCAAATCTTAACAACAGGTACTAATCTTCTTTTTAAACTTAACACCATTTGGATATCATATCATATCTGACAACAGCAAAAAGTAAGTTGTTCAAATTTAATTAACAAAAAGTTCAAACAGCAATAAACCTCAAATCTGAACTACAGAAAACAGCCTTTTCCTTAAACCTCCTCATGAAACCAAACGACAGCTAAAAACCATATTTTCAAACTAACATCAAAAATCCTCCTGGACAAATTTTATCAAATCGCATCCTCAGTTTCCAACTACAGCAAGCAGTAATTTTCTAAATTTTAGCACCAACAAAACCTTTTCCTCAAACCTAACAACAGCTAAAAGCCATCTCTTCAAACTCTGACAATATCAAAAATCATTCTACTCAAACTTGACAGCAGTAGTGAACCACACCCCCAAATTTTAACGAAGAAAAAAAAAACTTTTTGCTTAAATCCAAACTTTCTCCTTAATTTTAACGGTTATAGAAAACCACAGCCTAAAATTGTGACAACAGCAAACAGTAATTTTTCCCAAAGTTTAATCCACAAAAAAAGCCTTTTGCTCCAATCTAAACAAAACAGTAACAAACCTAACAACAGCACAAAACTCCTCAAACATAACAGTACGAACAAGTCATCTCTTGACAACACCAACAACAGCAGATAGTCCACATCAGCTAATCGCCGAATTCCATTCTGTTCTCTGACCTGTTCATCTTTCATTCCCAGGTTTTTCAGGTTCGTTGGTTTCGGCCCGTGGCTTTAGGTCTTAGAAATTTGTTTTTTGTCTTTTTCAGAAATCTGACATACCGGAACTACAGAGAGGCCCACTCCAAGTGAAGCAAACCAAACTGGAAGACTTTTTCATGACTGATTCAATCAGCAGAGCCTCACCGACTATGGCTAAATGCATTCAAGCAGTTCTCAAGCAAAAGCAATCCAAGTATTAAACAACATAACAAATAGATAAATAAATAAATATTATAAATAAATTATCCACGGAAAGAAAATGTCCTATAATTAGAATGCTGGTAGTCATTCACTTGTAACATACTGTATACTGTATCATTAGCAAACGAGGAAAAAACGCGGCTCGTAATAATACAGTAAAAAAAAAATTATTTTAGACTTTGTTGAACTCGTGGGAAAATCGCCATTTTGAATCCGGCCCACGCATAGGTTAGTGACGGAAAGGACACCGAAGGACAGTTGGATGACCTGCGTTTATCAACCGATTGAGGGACAGGGCAGAGGGGCGCGCGGGGGTCACTTTCGGACTTGTTTTTGTATCAATTTTTAATTTGTTTTCTTCCCCAAGGGTTGTTGTCAGCGTTTACTAAGACTTTTCTGTCGTTTATGGGCATTTTACCCAGTTCCTCCTTTCACCGGAAGTGGAGATGAGTACCTAACCTAAAATCCGTGCGAGTTGTTCCGGTCTTTTGACACAGCCCTTGGACAAAGTCATCTAAATTCGAAAGAAAGACTGCGGGCAAGAGTGTTTTGAACTGAACCTTGATTTGGGGGTAGGGGGAGGAGCTTGTGATTAATCCTGAGGATATGATTGGTTGAGAAACGCAGGTCGAAACCACGAATCGCGTATGACTATTTTGGGGGTAGTTGTTACAGAAAATAAAAATTTCTTTTCTCGGTTTTGCTTTTCCATTTCGTTCTCGGAACCTTTTCTCCTCCAATCTGTGAGGGGGGGTGTGAGGGAGTTAGGGGTTGTTTCAACCCCCTCTCACCCTCCACAATCCAACTTTCTGCTGTTTTGTATTTATATATTGTGTAATAAATTTAAATATTATTATTTTTTGTCGATTTGGAGTTTTGTTGATTATTTTTACCCTGACACCCCCCCTCCTGATTTCCAAAACAAAACCATGTTGCCGAATTTAACTGTTTCTGCTGCTGCTGTTGTTGTTATTATTTATGTTTTTGTATTTATGATGGCGACTTTTACCGAGGATTTGGACTTTTTTGACGAAACCGTTTTCGATCCTTTGGCTAAACCAATCGAAAAGGATTTTCTAAGTGTTACCCTAAAACCGAAATCCGAATTTGATCTCAGTGGTGATTTGCTTTTTTCAAATCCTGCAACACTAGAAGACAAAGAAGATGATGATGAAAAGGAAGGAGAGGTTGAAGGAGAAGAAGAGGGGGAAGAGAAAGCGGAAGATGAGGAGTGGGAAGGAGAGAACGAGAAACAGGAAGTTATCACCGAAAAGGTTAGTCTTGGTAGGTGTTGCTTCCGTCAAAGATGAAACCATAGAGGTGGAGAACAGATAACTCCTCATCCACACAGATGAAGGAAATCAGGTTTTCATGCTGTACAGGTAGATGAAGGAACTTCTGATCAATTCACGACAGAACTATGGTCTGAAAAAGGTTCGACGATAGCTAGTCCCAGGTCTCGAGACTCTTGGGACCTTCCTGCAGGTCCGATACCCTGGGACGACAATGACAAACCCATCGAACGTCTTCTCAGTTACGCGGATTTAACGCTGACCGAAGAAGAAGAAGGTGGTCTACTCACGGATAGGATAGTCGCAGCTTGTAGCTCGTACCTGACAGAAACGCCTGGGAATAAATGTCACGTGGTTGCCAAATTGACTTTGAACAATAAGGTCTCTCTCTGCGCCTGTTTTTCTTTTACAGAATTTTCTGTACCTTGAACCTTAAACACGATTCTCCCTTTCAGAACCTGAACGACATTCGAATTTTATCTCACCATCGTTTCCTGCAATATATCGACCTGTCTTGGAACAATTTAACCGACCTCACGCCTCTCGGATCCGTTCCGTACCTTATGTACTTAGATGTGTCTCACAACCTGTTGCAGACTGTTCTCTGTTTTAAAGTAAAATCCCGAGAGAATTTTTCTAATACCTGAAAATCTGTACGTGAATGAAGTCGCTTGATGTCATGGTTCTTCTCTTCTGCTTTCATTTTCAGCCACCCGTGAACCTGACTTATGTCAACTACTCCTACAACCAAGTTTGGCAAATCAGAGATCTCAGCAACTTCTGGTCCTTGTCGTACCTGGATTTGTCTCACAACAAAATATCCAAAATCCAAGGTCTTGAGAATTTAAGGTAAATAACAACCCAAACTCTTCTCTTCTGACTTATGTCACGTTTCTACCTCCCCCCAAAAACCTTCCAGGTACCTTCGTCATCTCGATTTATCCTACAACCAAATCGACGAATTTGAAAACCTAAACCATCTGAGGATAACCGATCTCAACCTGGAGTACAACATCATATCCAAATTCCACACCGGAATGAATACTATGCCACATTTGACGAATTTGTACCTGAACAACAACCTCATCAGTTCGCTTAAATTCCTCGAGGTAGGGACACCAAAACCTGGAAAGGAGACAGCCTGAATGAAAGCTCAGATCCGCTAAACCTAATTGTATCTTCAGGGAGTTTATCATTTGAAAAAGTTAGAACTCCAGGGGAACAACATAACCGAACTTGTCGAACTCTCAAACCTGAAACACCTGAAAAACCTTCGACATTTGGATCTTTCAGGAAACCCCGTCAGCGAGAAGAAACCTTATCGACAACTCCTCCTCAATTTCCTACAGGATTTGGCTTTTATCGATCAAACGGAAGTTGATATTTCCGAAAGGGTAAGAAACTTCCTCAATACATCTTCCACTTCCGGTTGTCTAAACCTGTTTGAACCTGTTTCTCCTTTCCTTACTCCTTCCAGGTGGCTGCTTGCAAGAAAAACAAATTCGACGTCCAATTGGAAGCAGCCAAAAACAACGCTCGCATAATCCTTCTCGAACAACTCAACGATACCTGTTTGGATTTGGATGTACTTCCGGTGGATCAGGCTCCATATCCGTTTGTCATTCTCGTCGGACCTTCGGCGTCATCCAAGAAAGCCATTACCTGCGCTCTGGCGGAGAAATACCCGGAAAAGGTGAGAGACATGAGTTGGTCTGAGGGTTGTTTCCAGTTTTCTTGAGTTCTGTGGCCTTTCTAGACCGAACTAGATGCTGGTCATGGTCTTCTAGCCTCTGATTGGCTCGTACTAGACATCAAACTAGTTTCCCACTTTCCTCTCTCTTACTGTCTGTCTCTTCTTTTCGTGTTCTTGTTCTTCCTCCCTCTTTCTTGTGTTTCCTTTTAGTTTTCTTCTTTGTGCTGTTGTTCTTCTCATTTTTCTTTTGCCTTTTTTTCTTTCTGATTGCTTTTAGTTTCTCTACATCGTCATCAACCTGTTTTTGACTTTTGTTTTGTTTCCTTTCTCTCTCTCTCCTTCTTTGCTTCGACCTATCTTTTATTTTTATTTTTCCTTCTCTTTTTATTTCTTTTTCTTTTTGCTTGCTTCCTGTTATTTTCACTTTTTTTCTTTAGCACTTTACTTTTTGTAAGTCTTCGTTTCCTTGTTTATCATTTTTTTCGCTCCATCGATCGTTTTTCTTTTTTCTTCATTTTTACTGCCTTCTCCTTTCTTTTGAATTTTTATTTCAGTTTCTTCGACACTTCTTGTTAAATTATTTTACTTCCTGTTTTATTCTTATTCTTTCTTCTCTTTTGATCTGTTTTTATTTCATGTTTTTCATTTCCGTTTTCAGTTTTTATTTTATGCGTTTAAGTTCTCTGTAGCGTTTTATTTTATCCTTCCTTTCTCCTTCCTTCATTTCATATTGTTTCCTTTTTTACTTTCTTCTTCATTTCATCTTTTTTTCTGGGTTTTAGTTCACTTACCGTCACCTTGATATCTCTTTTATCATAGATTGCCCTTTCCATAGTTTTTGCCGTCCAGATCCCGGGCTAAACTATATTTCCTCTAAATCACTTCATACTTGTCTAGTGGTTTTCAATCAAAATCCCCTCATCCCCCTTCTCTCCAAACTTGGGAAAACATTTTCCTGTGGAATGTTTACAAGTAAACACTTACTACGCGAGACCGTTTTTTAAACACCGTTCATCTTCTTTATGCGTATCCCTGACACTGTCATCTTTCTTTATTTATTACCCCGAGGTTTCTTTTAGAAAAATCCAGCGTTCGGGTTAGAAAGTTTCCAATAAAAAATTTAACTGAAAGATCGATGGCTCTAATTCTCAAAATAAACTTCTAACAAAACCGACTACAAGGAACAACTCTCAAAAACTCTCCACATCCGCCACTACCCCCCCCCTACCACCACCGAAAAACCTTCATCTCGAGATTATGAAACTTTCTCCTTTCTTCTTTCCTTTTATAAAAATACGTTTTAAGATTTATATAGGTAAACTTCACACGACCCGAGAAATTTTGGAGCCGGAGAAAAAAATCTTTGTTCACACGTCTCGGGAAGATTTCAACGATGGCATTAAAGCCGGGAAATTTCTCTGCGTCACGGAAAATTTGGGTCAGCTATACGGTTTCAGTGAGTCATCATCTCCTTCCTCTCCTTCCTTTATCTTTGGGGTTCTTTGATTCACCATCACCTACCAAACCTCATCGTTACAGGTAGAGAGGAACTTGCAACGGCGGTTAAGGAACACAAACTATGTCTCACCTCGATGGACATGATGGGAGCTTTGACGATCCACGCCTACGGGATCCGTCCCTTCCTCATCCTCGCCATCTTGAAATCGAAGGAGGAGCACATCAATCGTTTAAAGACGACCTACGGTCCTACCGTCCATTCTGTCGGATGTACTTATGTCGGTCAGAGGCAACTACTCGACAATCATGCTGTGGGTTGTGTACGACTTTAGACTTTTGCCACTTTCTCGTCTCCATCGTCATCATCTTCTTGTTCTCCTTAACAGAGTAATGTCAAGAGAGTAGAACAGATTTTGAATGACTTGGTGGACGAGGCGATTCATCGAAGAGAATGGAACACGTTCTTCGTTTGTCCAGAAAGTTGTAAGAGTTTGTCTTCGGATACGTCTTTCAAGAAATCTACTAATGATGGTAAACTGGTTTCTTCTTCTTTTGTTCTACCACTTTCCCTCATCTTCGTCTCTTCTTTTTTGTTTTACATAACCCTCTCCTTCCTTGATTTCTTTCTCTTTCTTACTGTTCTCCTTTATCTGTTTCATTTATTCTCTTCCGCTTTCAGTTAGTTAGCTTCTCTCTTTCTTTTGTCTTTTCTTTTCTTATTTTGCTTCTCTTTGTTTTGGGTTTTCCCTCTTCCTCTTTATTTGTTCCTTTGATTTTTTATTTGTTGCGTGTTTTATTATTCTCCTTCTCTCTCGCTTTGTTTTTCTTCTTTTCCTCTCTGTTTCTATGGTCTTTCTAAGGGTTTGTTTCTTTTCTTTTGTTATGGTTTTGTTTTTACTCCTTCTCTCTTCTTTTGTTGTGTGACTTGCAAGTCTCTCCTTCTTCTTTTTTTTTCATTGTTTCTGTTCTATTTTTCTTTTGTTTTTTGATTCCATCTCCTTTTTTTCGTTGTTTCTCTCTTTAGTTCCTTCTCTCTCTGTTTGTTTTTTCGCATCTACGACTTATTTTATTTTGTTTTTGTTTCTTTCCTTCTCTCCTCATCCTTTGTTTTTCATTCCTTTACTTTTTTCTTTTTCTTTCTCTTTTGTCTTTTTCGTCTCCTCGTGATTTTCGTTTCATCTTGATATCTTCTTCGGCTCTTCATCTGTCATTTGGGTTTCTTTATTATTTCTCTTTAATCCTTCTTTTCCTCTGTTGCCTTCTCCTTCTATGCCCTTATTTCGCAGCCCTTGTTTTGTTGTGTCAGTTTCTTTCTCATCTCTCTCTCAGCTTTTTATTTTCCTGTCAATTTTCTTTTCCATTTCTATTTTTCGCCTTCTTTTAATCACAGTTTCACTTACCATGCAACTAAATCAATTTTGCGAAAACCAAAGAACCGCCATCAAGGAGAACAAATTAAGAAGTAAGACCTCAACAAACAAATTGATAACGTGAACCAAGAACAAAAAGTGAATGAGAGCGACAACAACCCGAAATAGTATCCGAAAGGAGGAACGAATCCCACGACAAAACACTTCCAATCCTATAAACCCTTTTCCGGTTTCAGAACCTCCATCCAGACTCTAAACCCAGTCATAGAATCACAAGTTTCAAAATAAATGTGTCACACGTGACACCATATCCGTCCTTCCCATCAACGCTTATTTATGAACAAAACAATTGATCGCGCCTAAAATTCTTAAACACAAAAGGAAAAAAAAAGAAAATCGTTGTTCCCCGAATAACTTTTCCCAGTTTTCCTTTTTTCAAAATTAAAAACTTTTCTTTAATTTTTAATTTTTTAAAACGAGTACTCCGCCTCTCATCACTCCCGCCTCCACCGCCTACTTGAAGGACTGCTTATTTTCAACTTTCTCGAGGACTTTTTCTTGAAAGAATTTCTCAAAGTTCTCAAATCAAAATTTTTCTTTTTTTTTAAACTTGTATAAAAATTAATCTTTCTTTTATTAAACGCTTTTCTTCTCTCTCTTTTGCGTTTTAGAAACTAAAAGTTAAACGTGAGAGTGGATGGGCGAACGTATAATCCGTTCGCACATTTTTACATCGAAGGGAAATTTGTCCCGTTCGGAATAATAGTTTTCCGATATTTCCTTTCGTTCCACTTTTAAACCAAAAATCTCTAATTTACAATAGAAAACCTTTGAATATGTTTCAGGAAACTTTTCGAATCCGATTTGGGGCTACAGCACGACGACGGAGAACATGGTCGCCACTTCTGACACGGACTATGTTACCCCCGCGACGACAGCGACTTCAAACCCTACTTAAAAAAGAAACCGTAAATATATTTCTCTCATTTACGATTCGAAATTTTGGCGCCAAAATCTTGCCAAACACAAAGACTTCCGATCATTCCAAACGCTTGCCTGTCTCTTCAACCTGCCTTACTAATTCGCATAAACACATCGTAATTATAATATTATAATTAACCTAACGAATAATTGTCACAATCAATAAATAGTACGGACTTGTCACGTGACATCCTACCGAGATCCAATAGTTAGCTTATGTAAATTTTAGGAGCTGACAGTACAGTTCCATCTCTTACAAGTTCCAGTCTAACAATCGTTTTTCATGAAAAACCGGAAGTAAACTAACGCCACTAGATTCATTTCCGGTTTAACGATCGTTTTATTAATTCTGGTGACAATTTTCTTTTCCCGCCTTTCAAAATTATTTAAAAAAACGAGTCAGAAACTCAGTTATAGTATAAATGTAGAAACTTAATGCGCACAGGGCCCACGAGATTGAGGGTCATTGGTCCCTACTATAGAACCATACTGACGGTTCTGAGTGTGTTCACATTTCCAGCTGTCTACCTATTAAACAAAAGTCTAAAAGGGCTTCCGATCACGTTTTCTCGCGGGCCCAAAAATTCTACCTACGACACTGGTTCTAGTTAAACGTTAGCACAACTGCCACATACCTCAGGTCGATTAGGTTTAGGAATTTTTATAGTAGCACAAGTCGAAATCTTATTTAAATAAAGTAATCAACATAAGATGAAAGGCTTGATTCATGTTAATGCAATCGAAGGATGTGTCTTAACTTACCTCGCATTTTCCATCTGTTCCACTTTACACGATTCATTTCGAACGCCATCTTGAATTAAGATTTCATCCCGCGTCTGAGGAAATTCTTCGTTCCAATTCCAACATCTGAAAAGAGCAAGAAAATTTGAACAACTGTAAATAACACTTATATACTTCACAGATTTATTATAAACCGCGTAAAAAAAGTCCGGTGGGTTTAGCCAATGAAGATACCAAAATTTTGAGTTTTTTCTGATGTTGTTTTTAGTATTTAAAAAAAAAATGATCGTGACTTTTTTTACGCGGTTTGTTCTAAACTCCCTTAACTGTCATCATCCATCATTTTCTTTCTTACAGTTGTGCCTATTCCTGCAAACCATCCGAATGTCTGTACCAGAAAAAACTTCCGGAAGTCGATACGGCCGCTTTCAGTACTTGCGGAGATTCCAAAGCTGACAGGTTTGACGATTTTATTTAAATCATGCTAAGCTCTTGTACATATTTAGAGGGTGTCCGATTATCGGCTGTATCTTCTTGTATGGGGAGAAGGGAGGAAGAGGTGGCGAAGATCGTCTTAGCTTTCTAAGAACTCACTGACGCCCTTTTTCTTCCCAGTTTCAAAATTTGACTTGTAGATAATTATCGATAAGCTTATTTTGAGAAAGAAAATATTGCCAACAAAATTTTTTTGTACTATAAATAGGACATTGGTACATACTTTCAACGACTTAAAGAGTCAACTTTCACTTTTTCCAAAAATACGTAATCCTCATGCACGAATGTTTAGTACAGACTATACTCGTGATTAATTAGAATAAATAAGTGTATAACTCCATTTTTATAATAAATTTTGTCAGGCTGTCCTATAAGTAGGACATTGGTACTTATGGTTCTCGGAGGTATACTAACACAACCAGGTTAGGAAATATTGTGAGAACTTAACTCTTTCAAGAAATATACCTATTCGTTGTGATACTTCACAAAACAGTAGAGAATCACAAAGTCATGCAATGAGCTAGTGTATAAAATGTACTGTAACACCCCGTACATCACTGTTTTATGAAATAATATACGACAATAAACACTCTATTAGATTTAAATAAATATTTGAGTTTCCATAATAATCCCTCACATATACGTGTTAGTACCATATGCTGTATATGTGTAAGAACCATAAGTACCAATGTCCTACGTATAGAACACAACCACAAAATCTGTATAATAAAAATTGACTTATACCTTTTATTCTGAATTAATAGCGAATATAATTTATACTAAACATTGCTTAAGGGATGGCAAATAAAATAAAAAACCCCCAGTGTCCTATAAATAGGACGAAAGAAGGGCTATAATGGGTTCGGACAGACTCCCTTCAACCATTCTACCTCTCATTTCTTGTCCGATAGGTTAACAGCGTCCGAATCGTCGTTAAAAGAAGCCTCGTCGACATCCTACAGCGCCATTCTACCGCCGCTTCTACAGCTTGATTTATCACAAGGTGAGTGTGTAAAGAAAGCATTAAAGACTTCAACTACCGTCAGCAGACCTTGGAGGTAGTTAAGACGATTTGAAACCAGTCCGTAGTCCGTTGTCGTTCTATAATAGTCGTGAACATCATGCGTCCTTCTTAACAAATAAATGAACTTCCTAAAGCGTGCATTATTTTTGAAATGAACCACTCCTGAAAGTGTCCGTTAAATACTCAATGAGTCTCCTAAAGTGTGCACTACTTTTGAAATAAATTTTTATCGAAATCGTGTGTTTCTTGAGAAATAATTTACTCGTAAAAGTGTGCATTACTTTTGAAAGTAACTGGTCCTCGACGTGTGGATTACGTTTGCGTTTGATGTCTAACAACCTACAACTTCATCTTCTTCAGACACCTTCTCATAGTTCTTACAACATTAACGAAATCCAACTCAGCGATGGCTTACTTCTCCACTTCTCGATACAGTCAGCGATTTGTCGGTCCAAAAACCCCCAAAGACTAGAGCTACCAATAATTTATTTCCTCTATGACGAGTTTTAACCTTTTCAAAGTCATAGAGAGTGAGAACATAAATGACAGTGTTTCCGGAATTTGATGATAATTCTTTCGATCCAGGAGACCTCAACAGCCAAGAGGAGACATTTTCCGACTGGACGATGCCGTTCATCGACTGGAGCACATTCAACCTGACCGGTTTGCAACTGGAACAGGCCGCTGAACTCCTCTGCGAGAAGTACATAGAGAGCGTCATGTCGACGCGAGACGTTTACGAAAGTCTCCATTTGGAAAATCCGGGGCTTTTCTCTTTATGCGTGAGTTTTCCTCTTTTCCTCTCCCACTTCCTCCCGAGCTCTCGTTCGGAATTCTAAACAACCTTCCTCTCTCCCTTTTCAGGTGTCCACCGACGACACTTCCGAAGCTGTTAAGACCATTTCGAAATTCTTGAAACAGACCTGGCGTTCGACTCCAAACCGGAAACCGATCCACGACGAAGAAAATGACCTCATTCATAAGGTTCGAACCTGTCAGTCGGTATTTTTGGGTTTCCTTTCCCTACGCCATTGACTGTTTTGGATAATTTCAGGCATACGTTCCTCGCAAGCTGGATAAACTTAAAGAAATGCTTCGAAACGACTTCCTCTCAGCGGATGGCGACGGTTGTTCGAAAAATATCCGCGTCGCTCGTATAAATTCGCCGGCGTCCATTTGTGCGGAAATGCGAATGAAAGGCTACGGGATTCGACAGAAAATTTGGAAACCTGAACCGGAAACCCAACACAGAGAGAGGGAGGAAACGGTTGGATAGATAAAAACCACCAATAAACATCTATTTAGATAATTATCTTAGTTGTTTGGTTAATTAACACGAGGGAAAGACGTTCGTTGTCTCTCATGGCTCCCAATCCCCTCCCCTTGCGCTTCCACTTCGGCCTTCATCCTTCTCTCGATTAAGTTCTGCTGGAAAACCCAACGCGTTCGTGATCAAACTGGAAAATGTTTTTATCCCCCCGTTTCGACGATAATCTCAGCACAGTTTTCATTTATTCCGGGAAAACTCTTCGGTTTTCGAAACGATTTGAGAATTTGAAATTCAATCGGATCTCCGTTCGGATGGGCTTTGTGAGAACGGTCAACGTTCGTATGGAGTCTGAAAACCAACCGAACGTCTGCGAGTGTAAGCAATGGATTTTGGATTTTTGCTTCTCACCTTTGAAACTCATTAGGGCAACGTTCACTCGTTCATCTCGTCGTCCATAACGTGAGAGATTCCTACTTCCGGTTTTTCGAAACTTAAACACCTGAGGTATATATCGCATATTTTCCGTTAATGTTAGCTTCGTGGACCTTCCGCCATACAGTTTTGTCGGTACTGTATTATTCAGATGGGTGGTTGAGTTCTGCTGTCACTTTTGCTGTGGTAGTTTTGTGTTGTCTAATGCTTGTTGGTCTCTGCTCGTTAACTTTCGTCTGCTACTCCTCTTCTTCGATGATGTTCCCCCTTGTCTTGTGTATGCTGTCATCATCTTGGATACTATCACTCATAAGACGTTATACAGTACAGTTCTCTTCTCTCGCTACCCGATTATGTATGTTATAACCGTCACTGAAAGCTATTTCTACTGTTCTAATAAAACCTAAAAATTCCGACACGTCGATTCCATACGACACCCATACCGCACATTTTACACGGAAGCCAACAGTGGTGCCAACATGAACCTAACTCTACTCATCACAACTAACCACCTAAACCTCAAAACTAGTAGCTTCTGGTTTACCCGTCTACCCCGTCTTCACTACCTGAAAGATTCATTTCCCACCACCCCACTTTCATCTACTTCCGGTTTCTTCAAATCTATGTAGTTAACCATAACTAACCACCTAACCTCCCAAACCACTTCTCCAAGCTATTCCTAACCATCTCCTCCAGGTTTCAGCCACCGGAAGTAGATTGAATTATCAGTTTAAGGTTTACAAAAGATTTTAAATCCCGTCCAAGACTATAAAAACATCTTCATCTACTTCCGGTTACACATTTACATTTTCAATTTACAAAGATTTTAAATTGACACCTCGAAACACCTTTCTCACCTTAAACACCATCTCCAAAGCTCTATTTTCAATTCGAAGACCGGAAGTAGATGAAAGTGTTTAAGAGAGGGAGATCATCTACTTCTGGTCGTCCCCTCTTCATTTTCTCGAGAAAAACTACCAACTATAACAAAAAGCAAATTCATAACAATCTACGAGGGCTCCAAATCGCATTTAAGACTCTGAAACGTGTTCATCTATTTCCGGTATTCCTTTTGAATCCGAGAATTTGGGTTAAGGACCTAATACACGATGCCTGTTCACAAGGATGCACATCGTCAAAACTCCAAAATACCTAAATCGGTCTCTCAAGATCTCTCTTTCCATAATATTATGATTAACCATAACCGGAAATAGATGAAAGGATTTTAGGATCCTGAAATTACTCGAATGTAAAGGCAGACAACGGTCAAAGAAAATTTATTCGAAGAAAAAAAAATTACATTCAAATTTAGACCCCAGATAAAATTATCAGGACTTCGAAACCATTTTCATCTATTTCCGGTCTCCTGAGAAATTTATTTTTAAAAGTTATTTCCAGACTTAAGCCCTCCATTAAGAGTAAAAATATTTTTGTCGCGACCCAGGTTTATTAACTGACTGTACATTCGTGAGAGAACCGGAAGGAGGTGAAGTCGAGGAGCAAATTGAAGAGGAAAAAAGGAAAACCTCCGGGAGATGCTTTCTAAAAATTAATTAACAGAGTTTCCGACGAGAGAGAGAGAGAGAGCTTATTGGGGAGGTAGCTGAAACCGCCGCTGGGGTAGAACGTGTCCATTTGCAGAAACCCTTGTTTCCGGCGAAACGACAGCACGGATTCCAGCAGGATAAAGGAAAAAGTCCTGCAGATACACAAAACATATGAATTGGCATCATTCCATGAATAGACTACTGATTATCTGAGAAGATCTTTCATCTTCTCCTCCTCCACCCCTAACCCCCCCTTGCTTGATCGATATCGACTTAATTTACAATTCGACAACACCAAATGTCAACAATTTTCCGACGCTTCTGTTCTTCATCCCGACTTTCGAGGTGGGAAGTGTAGGGTGGGGGTTGGGGAAGAATCCTCACGAGCAGAATCTCAGCAGTTGTTCTTCAATCCCTTGACCTTGGAGTCTTTTAAAGGTTGTTCAAACAGTTGGAAGAAGTATACGACGGAGGTTTTGATTGGACACGTGAGAATGGATGTAATCAGTCCGTTTCCGGTTTAGGGAGTGGGTTTCCGGTTAACTGTCTCCCTTATTGGAGTCATCAAAATCAATTTTGGTGAGATAGAAAAGGTTGTCGCTTGAACGGGAGGATTTGATGACTTTTTAGGAGAGCGTATGACGTCTAAGTAGCTTCATCTTTAGTTTCTATATTTACGTCACGTGATCCTTATCTCTCTCTTTAGCACTGTCTTTTCTCTCATCCATTTCCATCTTCTTCTTTCTCTTCTCTCTTTCTCAGTCTTCTTTCTTTTTCTTTCTCGCTCAGTGTCTTTTGTTTATTTTTCCTCTCTGCCAGTCTTTGTAACTCTCTCTCTTTCTCTCTTCTCTATTTCTCTTTCAGATTCTTACTACCCTCTACTCTCTTCATTTCTTTTGGTTGCTTTCTCTCCTCTTGATTTCTCTCTTGTCTTTCTCTTCTTTTTCTTTAATTTTTTCTTTTATGTCGTTCTCGTTCATTTCTTCATATTTCTTAGTTCTCCTCCTATTTCTTATTTTCTTTCTCTCTCTCTCTCTCTTTGTGTTATATTTCTTTTCGTCATTTTACTCCTTCTCTCTCTTGTCCTCTTACTCTCTCTTTCCTTACTATCCTACACTATATCTATTTTCTTTTACACCCTTCTTTTCTTTGTTTATTTCTTTTTACTTCCCTCTCTCTCACTCTCTTTCCTTTCTTCATTTTGATTTTTCTCTCTCTAGTCTTTTCCCGTCCCTCTATTTGTCTTTCTATTTGTTTGTCTCGTTTCTTTCTTTCTTTCTTTCTTTCTTCGTATCTCTGTCTAACTAACAAGATCAAACTATGTGTTGAAGAGACTTTCGAATCACCCGGTAGTAAACACCGTTGCAACAAGTTAAAATCAGTTCCTCGGTGGATTCAAAGCCTAAGTTTCACAACCTGTAAATCAGTGTACTTTTGTCTTCATTATAGCGAGTGTCTTCAGCAGGTTCAAACGTTTTTATTTTCACCGTCTTATGATTTCGATATCAATAATCACGACAGCTTTTCCGCTCCCACGGCTAACGAATTTGGAATCCGAATTATCAGTAAACGTCAGCAGTACATACGGCCGCTCCCACCACAAACACGATGAAAAACGTATCCGAACATCTTGTAAGTATGGCTTTGAGAAAATTTTAGAAACCAAACACCGCGTGTCTGTGGTTAAGAGTCCGAAAACTCTTTTCTCTCAAACATGTCGTCTACCTAATTTTTGAAAAATAATAATTTCAAGTTCAAAAACGGAAATGAAAAAAGGGAAATGAGATCGTTGCAATGATTGGAAAAGTTTTTCCCGATTTTTCAATTTCCCCTTCCCTCCACTCCTCCTCTCCTCTCTCTTCTATTCTTTTACATGAAAACAGGCAATTATTTCTCTTTGTTCTTGTTATATTGCGCAACGGGAGCACTTTTCCATCGCTAACCTTTGTCCTCTCTACCTCTACCACCTCTCCTCCTCCTCTTCCTCCTTGTGTAAAAGAAAAATCAAAAATTGTCAATCACGAGACAATGACAGACAATAAAAACCAAAAACGACTCTTGCCACCTGTGTCCTATCGCCCCCGCTCTCTTCGCTCTCTTTCCTCTACCTCCGGTAAATTAATTTTTCTCCCCGTTCCTGTCGTAAGAAAAGCGGGAGAGGGGAGGAGGAAGAGGAGAAGGAAGGAGGTGAAACAACTTTGAATTGAAGCGTGGGATGTCGTAAAGTACGTGACAACCAACAGCAGAAAAAAAAACCAATTTCGAATGATTTTTTAGAAAATTTTTGAACGAGAGGAGAAGAGGAAGAGGAGGAGAGATTGGAAAAGAGGTACGACAGGTGGAGGTGACTGTATACGTCCACCCACGTCTTTTTTGTCTTTCTCATTAGGTCTTTCATCAAAGTATTTCCCAGAGGGTTAAAATCCCTGATTAGCTGTGGAGGAAAAGAGTCGAGGAGGAAGAATCTACAAATTTGAGAGAGGAAAACAGAAGTTCGCCACCCACACCTGCTGTTCTTCAACAATCTTCCTGTCGCTTCGCCTCCAACAGCAATCCTCCCGGCATCCTCTCTGGATCTGAGAACTTTTATTCTCATCACTCCCACCCACTCTCTCATTCTTTCAAGTTTTATTGAAGCAATCACTCAAGCAATCTCAAAAATATTGCAAACTTCCACAAACCTCTCGCTTCATAAGTAAGAGGAACTCAAGTCTTTTCAAAAGTACTGCACAGATTTATGTAAAATTCCTACCATAATTAATGAATACCTTCATTAACTTCTCGTTTCATAAGTAATGCACACTTCACACGAGTTGTGCTTAAAAAATATTTTCACAGTCTTATCAATATTTGCTATCGTACTTATAAACAAACTCATTTCATAAATACTGCACACATTTACACAAATTTCATTACATATATATTGCACGCTTCAATGAAACAATTCCTTAAATAATGCGCATTTTAATACTTTTTAAATAATCTCAATATCTTTTAAAAGTACTGAATACATTCGTTTTATAAAGTATTGCACACTTTATAAATTAATTTCTTCATAAATGTGCTAATTTCACATTCGTTTCAAAGTTTAAATACATAATTTCAAAAACACTTTAATCACTTCTACATAAGCAATTCAACTTTAAAAACCTGCACATTCTAATAAATTTCATTTCATAAAATTGCACACAATAAGGCAGTCAGCTCAAATTTAAAAATTCAAAGTAATGCACACTTTTAACAAGAAATCATTTCATAAATATCGCACTTTAACGACTTCACAACGTTTAAGATTCATTTCAAAAGTATTGCACACTATGACAACTGCACTGAGAATTGCAATTTCAAGAATGTAAAATTTCAAAAATTGTTCAATGCACACATTTGAAGTTATTCACAAGAACGATTCCACTTCATATGTTGTGAATTTAAATATGGTGCTAAAGCACGAGTCAGATTCACCGAAACGAAAAAATTTACATGCGACTTGCGGACGTTAAAGTGTCAACAAGAAATCAATTCAATAATATCTTCATACAATTATTTATAGATATTTTCATAAATATTGCACATAACTCTACCCAAGAACACTTTTTACTTTACATCTCACTAATTCCGTAATGAATCACAATCGAAAGAAGAAGCGGGGGAGGGGTCAGCTATAGGTCAGCAAAAACCGCCAAAAATTTTCCACAGGACTTCGAGACTCATTTCTGGCAAGAAAAATCCAATTACAACTCACCAACACTTCAAAAACGATTTTGGAAAAAACGGCAGCTTCATTCCACACACCCCCTCCCCACTCCCATGCTTCTTGTTCCTCCATTTCCTTCTCTTCCCACGAAATCTTCAAATCCGATTATTTAAAATTCCCGGGAGATTTTGTTTTACAGTTTCCGGTTTCTAAAATAAAAAAAAACTTCGGTGACGAAGGAAATCTTCTTAGAACAAGACTTCCGGATTGGATAAGGTTCACGAGAGGTCAAATCCAATTTCGAAAAAAGTGTCAAAAACAGAAATTTGATTGTAAGAAATCAAATAAAATAAAATAAATGAACGGTCATTGATGAGGAAGACGTCGGCCATTTTGTCAAAAATAAATAAAAAAAAGATCCACCGCCCTCTTTATCACGTTCCCCGCCATTTATTTCTATTAGGCTGTCACTGAAACGATTTGTTGATCGATTCCCATCCGAAATTTCTGTTTTTGTCTCGTTTTCTGAACTTTGTGAGACCTCAACCCCCACCACTACCACCACCATCCTGGCACCTACTCCTCACCACCCTTAACCAGAAATCCGCACTAATTCTTTCACAGATAAGTTTGCCTTTGTGATTATTTCCAGTTTTCTTGTTTGTTTGCTTTTCCAATTTCCGCTTTCCTTACTATTTCTTCTCTTTTGTCTTTTGATCTTTGTCTCTTCTTTGATCTTCTTTGTTTTGTTTGGTTTTCACTCCCCCCTCTCTCTCTCTCTCTCTTTCCTTCTCACTCATCATCCATTTCCATAATTTGTTTGATGTCTTTGTTTCTCTGTCTTAATATAAACAATTTGTCACATTTTGTGCTTTCTCACCTACGTTAAGCTATGAGAATGACTCATCAGAGATTTATCTCTCATCTCTTCCGCTTGATCATCTCGTCGCCTTTTATTTCCGGTTCTTTCGGAAAAGGTCAAAAACCTCATCCGATTTGGTTCCCACGACCTTGTCATTACGAACTTTAACCCCCCAGTCCCCAAAATTAATTTCCCATTTTCCGGTGGAAATAAAATCATCTCCCTCTCAACCCCGCTCTCCCCTACAATACCAATTCCGCGGCTTTCGTTTACAAGACATTGACCTCGTTTTACCTTACCTTGAATTTATCGAAAACTTTTTTCGAATAACCAAATAATCGAGAGGATGGTGGGAGGAAAACTGTTGAAAAACAACGAAACGAGAAAGGGGTTAATGTATTCTACATCCCATTAACCCCCCGCCCGCCCCCAAACTTCGTCAGCGATTTTAAAACCAAAATAAAAAGTTCGATCAAGGTCAATTGACTTTTGGGAAAGTTAAACATTTTTCTTTGTCTTTGGAGGAACGGGAATCGTTCGAGAGGGCCCAAGCAAAAATTTATTTTTTATATAAATTAGTACGAAGAGTTGTTTTGGAGCAGCGGCGGGGGAAAGGTCGTAGGGATCGTTTTTTGAAGGATTTTCACACACGCACATGCATGTCAAGCAAACAAGCAAAACGATCCACGGAAGGCGGTGTGGAGGGAGGTAGGAAGGCATTACCTGCTGATTTTCCTTTTTTCTTCGTGTTCTACTTCCGGTTTTTGGTTTTCCCGGATTTGGGGAGCGGGAGATTTCCTTATCAACATCGGAAAGCAATTTTTGCGAAACGTGTTGACTTTTATTTTTTTAATTAAATAAATTTACAGCCTTTTTCTGTTGCGTTTTCCTCCCTCCTCCTCCATCCCCTTCATCCTCTTCTTTCGTCATAATCGAGCCTAACATTCTTTTTCTCTTTGTCTTAAAGAGCTTTCTCCTCCTGAAGGAAGTTTCAAACTGCTACAACTTTCACACTTTCTCCTTCTTCCTTTTTACCTTCTTTTCCTTTCCGACTTGTCCTTTGCTTTTCTCCTTCCTGTACTTCTAGTACTTCTACTTATTTTTCTTTTCTTTTGTATTTTTATTACTGCTTGTATCTCTATACTCCTCTCTTCTATTCTCTTTTATATTCATCTTTCTATTCCCCTCTTCTTCTTTTTCTCACTTCACTTTTTCGCCTTCTTCTTCTCATCCCTCGAACTTTCCTTTTGGTTGTTGTTCTTCTACTCCTCAACCTTCATTCTCCTTTGTTATACCTTCTGTTTGTGTCTTCTATTTGTATTTCTACTTTTTGTCGTCTTTACAAATTTTCGAATTTTGTCTTTTTTTGTTTGTACTTCTGCACTCTCCTCTTCCATTTTTTCATTTACAATCTTCTTTCTATTTCTCTTTTTTTTATTTCACTTCTCATTCTCTCTTTTTTCCCTTTTTCTTCTAATCATTGGCTTTCCACTATTTCTTTTTCATTTCCTCTCCTTTTGACTTTTGTTCCAGTTCTTCTTCTCTTCATTTTTTGTTCGTTTCTCTCCTCCTTTCTTCTACTTTCTGTTTGTGTCTTCTATTCATTTCATTTTTTTATTCTCATGTTTCTTTGTCTCCGTTTTATTCTCCTCCCACTATTTCTACTTCTTGCCGTCTTTAAAGTGATTTTTTTTCCTACACTCTCCTCTTCTACTATTCTTTTTTCTTATACTCTTGTCCTTAGTACCTCATTTCTTGTCTTCTCTGTTTACCTTTTTACTGTTGTTCTTCCCTTTCCTCCTACCCCCATTTCTTATTTTTCTATTTCTTTCTTATATACGCCTGTGAATGTTGTTGTTGTTCATCTTCTTCTCTTCTGCTTTCTTCTCCTTTTTTCTACTTCCTTTTTGTATGTTTCATTCATTTTTATCTTTTATTTGCTTCCTTACCATTTCTATTTCTGCTTCTCGCTTTCTTTTTATTGAATTTTTCCCTTTTTAGCTTCGACCTCTATTTGCTCCTCTTCTACCTCATGTTTGTTTCCTTTCTCCCATTTTTGCTTCTAGCTTCCCTACTTTCTTTCTGTGCTGCGTCTTGTTTCTCATCCCCTCTTTCTTTGTTTTGTTTTCTTCCAATTTCGAAAATTCTATTTTCTCAGGAGAGCTCTTCTTGTTACAAAACGGTTTTCCGAATCCAACAGAACATTCCCAACCAAACTAACCTCAAACTTCATACCAACACACCTTCAAAGGAAGCAGAAAGGTGTCTCAGTAGGAGGACAGATAAGAACTCTTCTCTGCTTCCACGTGTTTGGGAAATCATTTCAAACAGAGAACAACTCCCATTCTCAAAGCCAAAACCCTCAAATCCCGTCCGCCATTTTTGTAATAAAAATGTCGGGTTCTCGTCAAAAAAGGGAAAAAATAGATTTTGGCTCACTCCTCTAATTTCGAAAAGAGGGCGGACACGAACAAGCGAAAGAGAGAGAGGATCCAAAAAAAAAATTTTCGCCCGACCCGAGCATTTTATCTACTCCCCCAGAATTTTATTTATGACATCTATTTATATACTTAACGGATAAAAATCATAGATAAATCCTCGGAATAGACAATCGACACGTAACTCTTATCATCTATTCCATTGTTTAAATTTATCTTTTTCCATTTTGGGCTCAAGAAAGACGATGAACCGAACGACCTTGAACGAGTGAGAGATCGATGACGAAAGACCTACGAACCATCGATGGCAGTTTCTTGTAATTTAACTCTGAGGTTAAGAGTTCATCCCCCACCCCCAACTTGCATCCATCCCTGCTTCACCAGTTCCACGACCGATTTTTGGCGGCTAACCCGGAAACCATTTTCGATATTCTTCGCGACACCATAAATTGATCTCCCAAATGATATCAAAAACATGAAGAAATCCGTCATCTTAAGTTACGGTCAAATTCAAAGACTCATCTCAAAAAGGTTCGATGACGCATAAAAGGAAAACCGAACGTCGGGCGAACGTAGGCTAATTAATTTGTGGCCTTTTTGACTCGGAGATGGTGGTGGAGAAAATGACATGTTCGGGGGACTATTGGCCGAATCAGGGAACCGGAAAAGCGGCTTGTGAGAGGATCAGGATGTAAAAAATTTGAAACGTACGATCGTTGAACTTTATCGGACGGCGACATCACGAACGTGAATCTCTTCCTGCGGATACACTCTTCGAACGTGACCGAGAGAAAGTGTCATTCAGGAGAGACTTTATCTCCGTCTCGTAGACACTTTTATCTTCATTTCTGGCCCGATTTCCTGTTTCCTTCGACTTTTCCGCATCACTTTCTCCTTCGAAAATTTCGAATAATCCCAAAGAATTGAAAGAATTCTCGAGAGCCGCCATTTTGATTCTTCCCACATTTCCGTTTCTTGGCCTTCCCAATACATTCATTCAATTTTAAATATTTGCTACTAGGACTCATAAAAGACCCCTCACTATATTCCAACTAGATTGAATACGTAGTCTTTTTAAGTTTCTCAAACCCATAAGAAAAGTCATTTCATAAGTAATGCACACTACAATGAAAACCCCCATTTATACTCCTCCACAGATCTCATTTCATAATTATTGCACTAATTTAAAAAAATTTCATTCCAAAAGTAAGACACACTTTGAAAAAGAACTCGTTTCATAAATTCTGCACACATTTGTATACACAGATATTAACTGGATTGGAATGTAATATCGTATATGTTACGGTAAAAGTGATATATATAGTCGTCACTTATTTAGGGTAGCTGGGGTTGTTTGAGATTTGGGGGGTGATGGAAGGTCTAAGCTTCTTCCGGATCTTATCTCAACCCTCTAAATTAGAACACAGGTTTGATTTATCAGTAAAAACAGGAAATGAGCGAGTTAGAATCAAACTTCCGGTTCTATCGTTGGTTTCTTCGACAACCTTGACCCCGAAAAATGGTTTTCCTTACCTCTTATCCCGTAGCTGAGGGAGGATATAACTGTATGATATCCTGTTTCCAATCCTCCATGGAAAATCAGACGTTTGAGTATCTGGAAAAAGAAAAGTAATATTGTACCCGGAAAGAGATGTCGTACATATATTACGGTAAAAGTGATAAACTGGGTGAATAAATATATATAATTTCCGGCGATTTTTCATAATTACCGACTAACCTTGGTTAATGCGACGAGAATTTCAAAAACTAGCCAATCAATATGATAAGTGTGCTAAATATACGTTACGGTAGAAGTGATAAATTTGGCGAATAATGTTGTGTTGGTTTATAAAAATTCCCAGCGATTATACATAATCGCCAACTAACATAGGTAAATGTGACAAATTATTGGGTGTTTATCACATTTACCGAGCACTTTATAAAATCACCAGCTTTAAAAGCCTAACAAACTTAAGTGATTTCGCTTTGTAAATATAACACTTATAAATAAATATCTTATTTCAAAAGTATTGCACACTAATTCGTACATAAAACCTTCACGACTTTCTTTTGTGAAGAGATATTTTAAGTTCGACAGAATGACACCGGAACCAGTCAACATTTCACTATTTAGAAGCTTTTAAGGAGCTAATCTGCCGCGTAAATCGAGATCAGATGAGTATCGCATCCAAACAAGTTGATTACAGTTGTTGGAAACTTTGATTTATGCGGTTTTGCAGTTATGTTACTCTTACTCAACAAACCCTCACAAACCAACCAAAACACCCTCAAATTAACACATTTATATTTAAATCGGGCGCCATTTGTCTATATTAGAGAAATATTTATAGACTGATATTATTGACACCATTACTCTACCCCTTCCCTACCCCCGCCATCTTTCTCCTTCGACCTATTCCCTCGTAAATCTTATATTATTATCATCATCCTTTCGATAAAGAGCCGAAAAACGATGTTCCTTCAAAAATGCATTTTGCAATACATAAAAATCAAATAAATTTGGAACAATAGCCGATAAATTTATCCGCACAAAATGGCGCCCACGTCGCTGACATTTATTCCGCGATTTTGCCATTTAGTAAAGGCGCAAGGACGACGTAATTACCAGTCGCTGTCAGTCGTCACTCGGGAGTAATCCGACCACTTCCGGGTCGGACGCGAGCGTCTGAGATTATGACCAAATACAGAAGAGGTCATCCATCTCTCATTTCGTATTCCCGATGTCTGTAATTCTTGAAACCTGCCACGTGCCTCACCCCCCCTTCAAATACCTGGATTAACCCTGAAAACTGATTGAATTGTGTTCGTATTTAGATTGACAGATCGACAGACGAGATTCGTATCTATTGTATATACAATGAGAATTTGATTAGGTCGTCCATTCACATGACCGACGCGTCGTATACGATTTTATAAACTGCTGATTACAGGTGTCCAAAGTCCGTTTAACTCGACGACCGTTGGCATAAATACCGAAGGCCGTCCTCGTCGATAAAGTAAACAACAAGTCTTGCCTTCGCGGACGTCTCAGTTTCGTATTGTCCGTGAACCGACCATGTTGCTCTTGTTCTTGTTCAGTCTAACTACGGTTTCCGCTTTCTTTCATCCATACCCGAAAACGAACTCCGTTTCCGGTGGTGATGACGTCGGTACGAGACTTCTACTAACCCCGTATATCGAATCCGGCAAGATAGAGGAAGCCAAAAATCTCGCTTTCGTTCCTCCTCTCGTTGGAAACGTGACCAGTTACTCGGGTTTCCTTACCGTCGACAAGAAATGTGACTCGAACATGTTCTTCTGGTTCTTCCCGGCGGAGACTTCCGTGGACAAGGCTCCGGTCACGGTTTGGCTTCAAGGTGGACCGGGAGCATCATCCCTCTACGGTCTCTTTTCGGAAAACGGTCCCTACGAATTAACTCCATCGGGTAAGCTCAAACTCCGGAAATACACTTGGACCCGGGTCACTTCTTTGATCTTCATCGACAACCCCGTCGGAACCGGATACAGTTACACGAAAAACTGTTACTCCAAAACGGAAGAAGAGGTCGGCGCCAATCTTCTCAAGGCCATCAAACAGATTTTCAAACTGTTTCCGAATCTCCGTTCGAATCCGTTTTTCATAACCGGTGAGTCCTACGCCGGGAAGTACGTTCCTGCTTTTGGCTACGCCATTCACAAAGACACGGACACCAAGGAGAAGATCAACCTTCAAGGTTTGGCCATCGGAAATGGTTATGTAGATCCTATAAATCAACTCGACTACTCAGACTACCTCTACCAACTGGGTTTATTCGACGAGAACGCGAGGAAGTATGGGGCTAGTGTCGAAGCTAAGTGCAAGTCACTCATAGCCAACGGAAAGTGGATGGAAGCTTTCCACTGTACCGACGAGTACATACTAGGAGACTTGACGTCGAATGTCACCTTCTTCAAGAACACGACCGGTTTCGAGGCTTATTTCAATTATCTCTACTACGAGGATGAACCGGAAGGAAACCTAACGGAATTCGTCACGAAAAGCGAGGTGAGTGGACTCCATTTTGAAAAATCCAAACGATTCAAAACCTGCTCCCCGGGTCAGACCTGATCCTCTGTTCCTATTCATTTCAGATTCGGAAGAGTATTCACGTGGGCAATGCCACGTGGAACAACGGAACTGTCGTCCACCAAAACCTAATCGAAGACGAATCCAAATCGGTGGCACCTTGGTTGGCCGAGCTTTTGGAACATTATCGCGTGGTCATATACAACGGTCAGCTTGACATAATCGTCGCGTATCCGCTGACGGAAGCGTATTTGAAGGTATGTAAGACATGTGTGACACCACTTTCATAAATTTTGCACGTTTTTCACCTCGGGGGTATGACAGGATGTTCGAGAGGGCTCCAACTCTCTTTTATCACTTCCCTAGTCAGGGGCTTTGACCTTTCTCTTACGACAGACATTAATCAACAATCAATTCATAAATATTGCACACTTTCTTCAACCACTCATTTTAGACATTTCGAACTTTGTCTTCTTTACTGTTTTTCGTATATATTGTACACTGTCTTTGACGACTCATTTCATAAATACTGCACAGTTCTCTGAGGGGCTTACTTCATATATTAATATATTGCTCACCTTGAAGAATTCATTTCATAAATATTGCACACTGCTGTCTTTGAAGGTCTCATTTCACATACGCCATACACTTTTTTCAATAATCTATTTCATAAATGTTTGACACTATCTCATTTCATAACTAGTGCACACTTCTTATATTACCATTTTCAGAAATATTGCACACTGTCTCTGAGGACTCATTTCATATATACTGCACACTTTTTTTAAATAACCCATCGCATACTACCTTCGAGAACTCATTTCATGAATACTGCACAGTTCTCTGAGGGGCTTACTTCATAAATACTTCTCTTTTTAAACAATCTTTTCCATAAATATTGCACACTCTGCTGTATCACTTATTTCATAAATTTTGAACATTTTCTTGTACATTCCATCTCATAAGTATCGCACGTTATTTTGGAGTACTCATTTCATTAATCACGAATATTTTTCATAAGTAATGCACACCTCAACATAACGACCAGCTCTTGGTTCAGTTTTGGCGTTCTGGAGCCATGACCTCGCTCCTCTCTCTTTCAAATCGAGTCTTGACTCACAATCTCCTTCTTGAAACTTTTACAGAACCTCAAATGGTCCGCAGCGGACAAATACAAGGTCGCTAGAAGATGGATCTGGAGAGTAGACAAAGAAATCGCTGGTTATTCCAAGACTGCTGGAAAGCTGACGGAAGTGTTGGTTCGGAACGCCGGTCACATGGTTCCAATGAATCAGCCCAAGTGGGCGTTCGACTTGATTTCCAGATTCATCTACAACAAGCCGTTCTGATCTAAGAAAGAAGACTGAGATCGTCGACTCGGGATACGTACGAGCATCTAGAACGGCGTCTATCTTTCCCAATACTAACTATTTATATTAATATTTAAAATCTGTGCCAACAGGAACTTATCAAGTTATCCCAGGGCGTAAAACCTTATTCGCTGCTATTTTCCTTTTTAAGACGGCTAAAGATGTTGATGATGCAGCTTCCAGTACGTTCCAGGAAGCATCCAGAATTCTCATGAACGTGTCGGGTGAGGTGCGTTCTCACAACACCATCCTGAGAATCAGTGCCAATTTCATTTCTATTATATTATAATTATATATTATATTATTGTTACCAGATATTTTAACAGTTTTCGATGGATTTATTTTGGGGAAACAGCAAGTTTGGTTGGGTCCTCCTTGTGATCCAAATACTCCTGATAGCCACCGTCTCCTCCATTTTATTTTATAAGTTCATCACATATACTCATATTTTAAAAACCATATTTCATATATTACCATTCCATATTTGTCACGTTCATTTCATAAATATTGCACATTCTTTTGACACTAAAGAACCTATGAAACAGTCAAATGACTTCTTTCAACAGACTAGTTTTAAGAGACTTGTTTCTTAAATATTCAAAAATTGATTTATGCGTCTCAAAAACAAAAATACTCATTTCATAAGTACTGCACACTTATTCGTATATACATAAATAAATGTTTTATGACTTTCTTTTGTGAAGAGATATTTTAAGTTCGACAGAATGACACCGGAACCAGTCAACATTTCACTATTTAGAAGCTTTTAAAGAGCTAATCCGCCGCGTAAAATGAGATCTGATGAGTATCTACTCCAAACAAGTTGATTACAGTTGTTGGAAACTTTGATTTATGCGGTTTTGCAGTTATGTTTCTTCACACTCAACAAACCCTCACGAACCAACCAAAATACACTCAAATTAACACATTTATATTTAAATCGGGCGCCATTTTTCTATATTAGAGAAATATTTATAGACTGATATTATTGACACCATTACTCTACCCCTTCCCCACCCCGCCATCTTTCTCCTTCGACCTATTCCCTCGTAAATCTTATATTATTATCATCATCCTTTCGATAAAGAGCCGAAAAACGATGTTCCTTCAAAAATGCATTTTGCAATACATAAAAATCAAATAAATTTGGAACAATAGCCGATAAATTTATCCGCACAAAATGGCGCCCACGTCGCTGACGTTTATTCCCCGTCCGTGATTTACTAACAAAAATATTAATTTTTGATTCGCCGGATTGCAGACTCTCCAAGGTTCACCGTCTCCGAGTTTGACCGTTTCCGGTTTTAAGGACGCCATCTTGTCAAACGAAACAGCTCACCCATCTCGCGTTTCATCATTTCTCTCTCATTAATTATGACCTCCGCGGCGATGTCTTATTCTCGCTCTCGGGCTTCATCCCACCCAAGCTAAACTTTCCTTGGCCATCCCTCCATCCTCCTCAGCCTCCCTCTCTTCCTCCTCACTCTGACAAAATGTGACTCCGCGCTGTTAATCCCATTAAAATTTCGGGACATCTTTTCTCATGTTAAAACCTTTCCCATTTTAATATCCTTTCCCCCGAAGTTCGCGGGAGCTTTAGAGCCGTCAAATCCTCCGATTGTGTGCGTGCGTGTGTCTACAATAAAGGAGAAGAGAGGAGGGAGGTGGAGGAGAGAGAGAGAGAGAGAGAGAAACAAGGCGTCTTTTAATGTGTTCCTTCGGCCCGACTGTGATATTACCAAATTTGGAAATTTGTTTTCAAGACATTCAGGTTTTCCCTTTTAATTTGGAACTTTGAATACCTGTTAGCATGACTAACGTTAGTCTTTTGACTATTACGCCGCTCAACTTTTATAAATCTTTTCTTAAAGACTAATAGAATTTATTCTTAGCTTACTCAGACGTTTCGCCATCTTTCAGCGCCAAAGGAATTTCAATCTCGAGTCGAAGCCATTTCATAAATATTGCACACTATCACGGCGTATTAGTTTCATTAATACACCCCCACAATTGCTTGGTGGATTGAATTTAAAAATATGGCACCCTACATTGAATCATTTATTTCATAAATTCTGCACGTTTTTCTGACATAATTCATTTCACAATTACTGCACAAATTCTTATTCACTGACACATATTCATCACTATATATTCAATTTTTTTGAATTAATTTCCAAAAATATTGCACACTAGTGGTGGTAGTTTTGATCCCGTTTTTCACCCTTAAATTTTGGGTATAACAGGATGCGTGAGGAGGATTCGAACTCACGACCATTTGCGTCGCAGTCAGGAACTTTAACCACTACACTACTCCTCCCACAAAATATTGCACACTACCATGAATCACGCATTTCATATATACTGCACACATTCCGACAAAATCTATTTTTTTAAAACTACGCGGTTCCCGTAAAAATCCGTTTCATAGATTCTGCACACGAATTTGTTTATAAAAAATTTATGACGATTATTGATCTCAAAAATATTGCACACCACCTTGAATCGTTTCCTTTATAAATACAGCACACTACCTGAGAAAACTCCTTTCATAAATACTGCACACTTTCACACGAATTAACGGTTTATAAATATACGACGACTATATATTCCACAATTTCGTGTTGAAATAATTTCAAAAATATTGCACACTACCTCCAATTATTCATTTCATAAATACAGCACACATTATAGGAGCAAATCGTTTCATAAATATTGCACATTCTCATAGCGAATTCGTTTATTAAATATGTGACGATTATAAATTTTGAAATTTCTTGGAGGATTGATCTCAAAAATGTTGCACACTACCTTGAATCATTTACTTCATAAGCACTCCCGTTTTATACGAAAACCCATTTCATAAATGTTGCACACTGACTAAGAAAACACATTTCATAAGTACTACACACTTTTTAGGAGAAACCATTTCATAAGTACTGCACACGGCGAATAAACGATTTATAAATACACGACGACTATATACTCACCGATTACGAGTCGAAATAATTTCAAAAATGTTGCACACCACCTTTAAGTCTTTATCCCGTGAGTTCTCCACGCTTTTTGAGATCATTTATTTATATATATTTAATTTAAATATTTATAAATTTCTTTAATATCTATAGTTGTTAAAGATTTCAAAATATTTTGATGCATTGATTTCAAAAATATTGCACACCATTTTATATAATTTATTACATGAATTATGCACACTTTCTGAGATAATCCATCTCATAAATATTGCACATTTTATGGCCAATTCGTTTTTTAAATTTATATTCGAATATATCAAATATTTTATTATTCAGATATATACATAAGATTTCAAAATTTCTTGGTGGACTAATCTCAAAAGTATTGCACACTACCTTAAATCATTTAAAGAGTGTATGCAATGCAAAACATTTATTGTACTGCACCCTGAGGAAAATCATTTCACAAATACTTCACACTTTCTAAGAGAATCAATATCATAAATACTGCGCACTACTTGAGAGAAGTAATCTCTCATTTCATAAGTACTGCACACTTTAGAGTATTTATTTCAAAGATAATTTCGTTTGACTCGAGACAGACACCTGTTATGGCCTCAAAAATACGACCTTGAGGGTCACAACACCCAAAATGTTACCATACCAACACTAACGGTAACAGTCGCCCTGAAAATTTCAAAACCAAACTTCATCTACCCGTTCTTGGGGCTGTTTGTCACGTGACATCTTTTCCTTTCCTTTCCACCACCCCACCCCCGCTCTTCTTCCTTATTCTTTTCCAATTTTCGCTGACTCCATCTTTCGTCGGTAATAAATTCGCGAAACCGGTTAGCTTTCCACCGCGAAATAACCAAAATAAATAAACAATCGCATAAATAATTCCGGGCAAGATGGCCGACGAAAACGAGAAAAGGAGAGAGAGAGAAAAAGAGCGCGCAAAGAGGAGATGAAAAGAAGGCGGTGAGAGAGGGGGAGGACGCGGAGGAATTTTTGTCGCTCATCCAACCAACCGACCAACTCTCCTCCTCAGTTTCTGTTAGCGATCAGTTCGAGGCGCTCACACACAGTCGATTCCGCGCTCCTTTCCTTTCTTCTTGCTGTTCCTCCGGCGGTTTTCTCCGCGCGGGATTTTCGACCGGGACAGACCTTTTCTGTCTCTCCGGTTCGCGAAACCCAGAACAAATTTATCCGGAAAACGAATCCGCGAAATTAGTGTCCGAACCTGAAAACTTCGTGAAAAAAGTGTTTCTCGTTCGCCTCCCTCGCCTACTTTAAAAAATTTACCTTTAAAGGAGGGCGGTGGAATTTAAATCCAACATTCTTAAGACCGGAAATAGTTTCCAGATTCAAAATTAAAAATTTCCGAGCAGTGGTGGTGTTCATAGTGGTGGTGCTTTGAGTGTTTACAAAATTTCTTTCCAGGTACCGCCATCGATTTCGGAGTGTCAACTAGAATACCTGACACACACCTGACTCATACCAGGTTCGTTTTTCGATTTTTATCCTTCCGTTCAAGGTCGTTTAGATAGTTCAAATTTGGTTTCTAATATATAAAAGCTCTAACCTCCTCATCGATACATCCTTCCAATTTTCAAACCAGACCCAAATTTTTACTTTAATAACAGTTATACATAGGTCACTTTAATAATAACTCACCACATACATAGTTAGCCATTCTTTAGGGGAAATAAATTCGTGATTACGAAAAATTAACCTCAGACCGAGATTTAGGAATCTGCAAGTATTTGAACCAAATTGTGCAATACTTATGAAATAACCCATCTTCACCTACATAAATGTCTGTGAGTCTATGAACACGCTAAATTAAATTTACTAAAAATTATTTCGTGATAACCAGGAAATTAAATTCTGAATAGCGTAATCCGGGAACAAGGTCTACGAATCGGCAACCTTTTAAATAAAATAATTGTGCAATATTTATGAAATGACTCATCTCTAACTACACCAATTTGTGTAATTTGAGATGTTATTCATGAAAGTTTCTTAGTAACCAGGAAATCAAAGTAATAAAATCAAATTTTAAATAATTCACGTACAAGGTCTAAGAAGTAAATAAAGTAAGTGTGCAATATTTATGAAATGAATTAATTCGATTCAATCAACTATATGAAAAGTGTGTAATAATTATGAAAGTTTCCGTGGTAAGCAGGACATTAGATTCATGAAATTGAGTTCTAAATACCTTAATCCAAGAACAAGACCTAAGAATCGACAGATAAATAAAGTTAGTGTGCAATATTTATGAAATGAATAAAAGTATGCCGTACTTTTGACATGAGTTTTCTCAGTTAGTGTGCAATATATATGAAATGTATCCGCTTAAAAGTGTGCAGGTAAGAGTTAAAGGTGGTGTGCAACATTTTTGAAATTATCTCACCACGAAATTGTGGATATATAGTCGTGTCGTACATTTAGAAATCGTTGATTCGCCGTGAAAGTGTGCAGTACTTATGAAATGGGTTTTCGTACGAAACGAGGAGTACTTATGAAGCAAATGATTCAAGGTAGTGTGCAACATTTTTGAGGTCAATCCACCAAGAAATTTCCAAATTTTTGATCATCACATATTTAATAAACGGATTCGCCATGAAACTGTGCAATATTTATGAAAAGTCTTCCAATTTATACTTGCAATATTTATGAAAGTACAGACTCAAGTTTTTAATTAAAGTTACATGGACCGTAAATTTCATTACGCACAGGAAATCGGTATGTAAACAAAATAAATAACTGTGCATTATTTATGAAATGAATTACCTCCATCCAAATGAATGCGTGAAATATTATTGAAATCACTGATCCCATTTTTAAAGGTACACGACAGTAAATTCAATTACATACAGGAATTCAGTAAATAAGAATAATAAATACAACTTATGTACACTTATAACAAATAAGTGTGCATTACTTTTGAAACGAGTAATTATTTCATTACTTGAGAATGATTGCCATAACAATGGGGTTTATAGCTTTATTTTGAAAGCCGTCACTTTTTAGGAGAGCTAGGGGTAGTTTGAGATTTGGGGGGTGATGGAAGGTCTAAGCTTCTTCCGGATTTTATCTCAACCCTCTAAATTAGGACACAGCGTTCAGTTTATCAGTAAAAACAGGAAATGAGCGAGTTCGAATCCAAACTTCCGGGAAAATAGCAAGTTTGGTCGGGTCCTCCTCATGATCCCAATACTTCTGGTAACCATCGTCTCCACCATTTGTATTTCCATAAGTAATACAAACCCATAAGAACTTTCGTTTCATAAGTAATGCACACTTCAATGAAAACCCCCATTTATACTCCTCGAATGATCTCATTTCATAATTATTGCACTCATTTAAAAAAAGAAAATTTCATTCCAAAAGTAAGTCACACTTTGAAAAAGAACTCGTTTCATAAATTCTGCACACATTTGTATACACAGATATTAACTAGATTGGAATGTAATATCGTATATATGTTATGGTAAAAGTGATATATATAGTCGTCACTTATTTAGGGTAGCTGGGGGTTTGAGATTTGGGGGGTGATGGAAGGTCTAAGCTTCTTCCGGATCTTATCTCAACCCTCTAAATTAGAACACAGGGTTGAGTTTATCAGTAAAAACAGGAAATGAGCGAGTTAGAATCAAAACTTCCGGTTCTATCGTTGCTTTCTTCGACAACCTTGACCCCGAAAAATGGTTTTCCTTACCTCTTATCCCGTAGCAGAGGGAAGATATAACTGTATGGTATCCTGTCTCGATTTCGTATACATGGAAAAGGAGACGTTTCAACATCTGGAAAAGAAAAGTACTGTTTTAGACGGAAAGTGATATACCTTACGGTAAAAGTGATAAATTTGGCGGATACATATATAGATAACTCCTGGCGATTGTTCATAATCACCAACTAATCTTGGTAAATGTGACAAATTACTGCGGGTTTATCACATTTACCGGTTAGTTTATGTAATCTCCAACTCATAGTGTATAAATTAACAAAATTTTGCTTACATCCTTCGCTTCTGTCACTTTCCTGAAAAACGGCAAGCAATCCAAGCTGGTTCTTGCCAGCAAAATTGAACGAACCTCCCAACAAGAAGAGTCAAATACATGAGAAGTGACATAAGTCAAGCATCTGAGCAAACTTTATAATATCTCCAACTCTTAATGAAGAGTTTAATTAAACTAACCAGTAAATGTGATAAATACTCAGTAATTTATCCATTTTATTTGTGATATGAATAATCGTCGGGAATTATATATAATTGTGTGATTAATCACTATTACCGTGGCATATATATTAGGTGTAACGCACTGAACCAAAACTATTTTCCGGTCCACCTAACATAAGGTGTTGTTAATGATCAGCGATTCAGTCTCAAATGTTCCTCAAGACAGAAACAATCCAAGTCCTTCATATTCTAGTTCCGGTTCTGACCTTGACCTAGAAATGAGTCTTTCCTCAAAAACATTCGGTTTCGTATGTCACAAAACCCGAATTTCCATCCGAACGACGCCACCGAGACGATTTTTGAAAGAGAAAACCACAGCGATCCCTTCCTTCGTCCCTGATGGTAAGTCGGTTTCAGGTTTCAGAAGGACCGGTCGAAATTAGCCCGACTTTTAGTAATTCTAGAAGTTGATTTGGTTCCCAAAATGTCTGTCTAATTATACTAATCAGAGGTCACTCAATTTATTGTTTCACGTAACGACAACCAACCAATCGCAACATACAAAACTCGCTGCCAAAAATGGAACCGAGCGAAAATTAAAGTTATTAATTATTCATAAGAAAACATAACCGAATGATTTATTAATTAATAAAATGGCAATTTATTTATTGCGAAAAATTTTCAAAATGGCGAATTCGAAACTGTAAACAAGTGTAAATGAAATCGAATTTTTGTTTGTTTGTTCGAGTCAAGCTATGTGTCTTTGTAACTCTGAAATACACATAAAAACCATTTAAAGCGAAATTTGCATAAACACACAACACCAAACACACAATCACCAACTTCGGAAAGACATACTGTATACTGTCTCTTTCATCAACATTTAAAATTCTCCTAAAAATAATTCAAATATCAGATGACAAACACTCCAGAGTACAGTGTTTGGAAACGATTCCGAGAGTGTTATACTGTATATTGATTTATAGACCACTGTTTATATTTTCAATGCTGCAAACTCAAGCCGAATTATACAGAAAACTGTTGTTTTTCTTTTTTTACTCGACAGCACACTCTCGCTGTCGGGTTGTTTTCTTCTGTAGTCTATTTCACTCAAGCCTTTAATCTTCTTGGGAGGAGGGTAATTGGTCTATAAGCATGTGCGTTAGCCTTACTAGCCTCGGTTTTCTAATCTCATCTGAGATCTTTATTCCTTGTTGGTATAGCTCTGTATTGTTTCGCTGTCTGTACAAATCATTTTTGTTTTATAAGCCCTAGAATGCTCTCCAGAAATTTTATTGATATCTTGCAGAGTAATTAGTGAGTGATATAGCTATCTGTCTGTCTATCTGCGTGTTTATTTCATTTCTTCTGTCTAAGCTCTGTTGAAATTGCTGTTGTTCATTCCCTGTGTTCTGTGTTTGATGAATTTGTCCGCTGTCGTCTGTCTTGAACCATCTTTCCTAACACACTTTCCCCTGTTTTTTGTCTATAATACGAGTAGACCATCTTCTTCTCCTTTCGTGATCTATATTTGTATCCCCGAGAGTGAGGATGTAATTCTACAAGTCCAAGCATTGCAGGAATGAACCCCTCAACCCTTTCACCCTCTACAACATTGTATGGTTCTCTCATCTGACACAAAGCTCACCGATTTCATTCACCAAATTAACAATCCTGACAGAAAGGAGACCTAAAAGTCAAATCTCCAAATCTCAACAGCTATACACCCACCAAAATCAATCTAACTGGAAAAGAATTCGCAACAGTTTGAGAGAATCGGGTGAGTGTGTTCCAAGATCAACGTTCGGAATCAAGGACATCGACACAAACCCCTCCGACTCTTCAAAAATCACGATCCTAGCCTAATGAGAAAATATCTCGAAACTCTCTACAAACAATAATGAAAACTCTTCCCGGAAAAGTCAACAGAGGAGGGTAGGAAGGAGTTGGAAAAAGGGAAAAAGCTACAAGGCGGAGGCGAGGAAGGCAACTAAAAAAAATAAATTTCGTGTCATCTTGTAAGCCTCCCAGATTTAAAATCTCTTTTCACTCGAACGTGGTCTCCTCCTCCATTTCCTTTTCCATCATTTTTCCTCTTGCCGAAAATCCAGGAAATTAACTTTCTAAAACCCATTGTGTTATGCGAAATTCGAAAAGAAAGCCTTGTATCAAATTATAGAAAGACAGACAGACGGACAGACTTCCTTATCCCTCCTCCTATCTTCTGTCTGTTTCTTTTCTGTTTTAACACGGTTTCTTTGAAATCCCTTTTCAACAAGGCTTCAACGACCTCTTGGATGCCTTCGCATACTGTATGTCTGTTTCTTTTATCATTTTTGAGGCCACTTAACACTTATACAAGTGGTTTCAAGTTGAACATGGTTCATGAGTTTAGAACCGAAGAATTAAAACTGAAATTATTCAAGCTTCATAGCTTTTGTTCGAACACCATCATCTCGAATGTGACCTTGAATCACTTCAAATTCTCGAGAGTCCCGAGGAAATTAGGCGTAAATCATTTGACGAAGGTGAAAAGGCTAAATTAGTCCAACAGGTTAGAGCGATGAATATCTGACATTTCTGTCTTGAAATTGTTCTCCTGTCAAAAGAACGTTTTTGATTCTATTGCCGCTATCTATGAGTCCCATTTTTCTCTAGTTGTACAATTAAACGACTAACAAGTTTCACAACCTCGTGCCGCTTTTATCTTAATCGGAAGAAAACAAAAAAGAAAGAAGAACAATTCCAAGACAAAAATCACATAGTAGAGATGTACAAGTCGGAGGGAAAAAAAGAAAATAAAAATAGAAATAAGACAACAAAGAATAGCCGAATAAAAAAGAAACAAGAAAAGAAAATAAGAGAAATAAGGAGATAAAAAAATGAGAACCGAAAAATGCAAAAAGAGGGCAGAAGAAAAAAAATTAAAAAGAAGAAAAGAGGAGAAAAAAACGAAAATATAAAAACTAAGAAACAAAGGAGAAGAAAAAAGAACAAAAAAAACAAGGGATAAAGGCTAAAAAGAAGACAAAAAAGGCAATGGAAAGATAAGGAAAGTACATAAACAAGAAGAAAGAGAAAAGAAAAACTAACGAGAAGAGAGAGAATACAAAATATTAGCAAATGGAAAAGAGAAGGAATTAATAAAACAAAGAAAACAGAGGAAAACGGCAGAAAAGAAGAGAAAGGAGACAAAGAATACGGAGAGAGAAAAAAGAAAGAATCGAAAAGAGAAAAAAACGCAAGAATAAAAGTTAGGACAAGATTAAATAGAAGAAGAAAACAAAAAGAAGGACTTATAGAAATACAGGAGGTAAAATATTAGAAGACAGAAAAAAAGAAAAGAAGAGACGAAGAAAAAGAAGAAGAAAAGAGAGAGAGAAAAGGGAAAAATAAGAAGTTGAAGAAAAGGTAAAATAGAAGAAGACGAGAAGGAGAAAAAGAAAGAAAAACCAAAAGAGAAGAAGAAAAAGGGAGGAAATCAAGAAGAAAGAGAAAAAGAATGAAAGACTGATAGGAAGACAAAGAGATGGTAAAATATAAGAAATAGTAAGAAAGAAACCAAGAGAGACAAAAAATTAAAAGCTGAGGAGGAGAAGATATAAAAAGACGAAGGGAATAGAAAGAAAGAAAGAAAAGATAAAAAGAAAGGACAAAAAGAAACGAAAGTAGTATAGATTAGCAGGGTCAACATCCTCTTTCTGAAACATTAAAAACAAAACATCAACAGAGCCTTATACCAGAACCTAAGCAACAACAACCCATCCTAACCATCTCACAACAAGTCCTCCTCTCCCACTCCGACAGAAACAGAAAAGCGTCTTCCAACCACCCATCAAAACCAAACCACACTCATCAATTCTCCAATTACCAAAACAAATTAAATCTTCAACATTAACATTTCAAACATTAAAAAAACAATAATAATGAAAACCTAACAAAAACAAAACTTTTTAATAAATTTTCTTCCAAACTTCAACATCCCCTTGCATCCCCTTCATCCCCTTCACATCCCAAAACCATTACCATAATTAGATAATCCAGCGAGAAAATCGCCCTTTCATCTATAATAATCACAGTTTTAAAAGAAAAAGAAAAAATTCGTTAAACCCGCTTCCCTCCCCTTCAACCCCCGAACAATTAAATTAAAAAGAAGAAAAAAGCGAGGTGGTGGTGGTGGAAGCGGAGGGGTCGGTTGGGGATGAAACATAAAAACCTTCCTCCATCTTTTCCCGGATTTTTACGGCTTTTGGCCTAATTCTCATCGACAGATGGAGTATTTGACTGACATTTCGGTCTTTTATTCTGTTTCCTCCTCCTCCTCCTCCTTCCTTTATCCTCCCAACAGCCTCCATTCATCATCGTTCGATAATAAACTGACTGATGGGCTAATCCGAAAAATTCATTCAAGAGTGAATGGCAGAGAGAAATAGTCAGAATGATAAACTTCAAACCGGAAATGGTTATTTTAAATCCAAAATGGGCTTACACTGGGGGTATCTTATGTCGATAGTTTAAACTTCTGCGCCATTTTTCTAATGACTGACTGCCCAAAGAAATAATTTTGCTGCTTTATAGGTACAAACAAAAAGTTTCAATCTTTCTGTGCTGATTCTGAAGTTTCAAATGCTGATCTTTCCCTTGTTTCCGGTCTCCCTGACCTCTTTCTACCTATTTTCGCCTTTGTCTTGTTTCTACTGTCAGACCTATGGCTACCTTTCTCTCTCTTGCACTGTTTTCTTCGTATCCCCGTAATATAATTATTCTCTCATAAATGTATACGTGATTATATCAAAAAATATTGATAATATATTAAGTAGATAACAAGAAAGAAACGAAAGAGAGAGAGAGAGAGAAAAGACAAAAATTAGATTTTGAGGAGGAGGAGACAAAAGCTATAATATACATATAACTGGAGTGTATATATACATACAGTCGTCGGAAAGTTGAAATTTGTGCCCCAGAGCCTACAGCCATAAATAGAAAAGATAACAGGCAGCCCAGAGGGTTAGAAGGTACAAGAAACTGCCCTTCTCGGAACCGCTCACACCCCGACAAAGGTTTGAGTACACAGTAAGATCACCGAATCTGCTCCTCGGAAGGAATGAAAAATCTCAGAGCAGATATCTAAACAAAATGACCAACCAAATCTTGGAAGTAGATAATAACAACAATAATGATCACAACAGTCACTAACCTATCAATTTCTTTCCAGCTATCCAGAAACCTTTAGTGCTAACTCTCTCCGGCAAGAACATAGCCAGAAAACGAAAGAATATAGCACAACATCAGAGATATTATTCAAACTAATGTGGCCCGAAGTTAGTCTAACCAAAAAAAATAACACCAGTCACTACCACATCACTACTTGACCCGCACTAAATTAGCCTAACTGTATCACACCACCTACGCCGCGAGACTGATGAATCACCTAAACCTAGCTCTAGTCACATCCTGAAACTCACTAGCGCCCTCTGTTACTTTCACATTTAGTCCCTTTTGGTATTAATCACTATTTTCACAACACTTAATACAGGTAGCACGAAAAAAATTCGGCTCCTCTACTCACACTTGAACCTGTTGCATCCTGTTGCATGTCCTACCTCAAAAATTAAGTTCGAATAAAGGGAACGTTAGAAACCTACTCACAGTTTCGTTTTCATCCACCTCTTTAACCTCCTGGAGAGGTCATGGGCCTCTGGGCCTTTAAGGAGAGTCATTACAAATTACAATTAACAATCACAAACTAAACACCACAACACTAATAATAAACAGATAACCTCACACCGCAGCCAATTATCAAGAACCCTGCAACACTGTGCTGTAGGAAGCTTTACTCGAGCAGCAGAACACTTCTAATTTTCAAGCTCCTCACCACAAAGTGATAGGTAGTCAGCATGTTGCCTCTGCTCACGTTGACCTAATAAAGCTGTAGGTTGGGCACACAACCACAAAATGGTTGGTGGGTATTTTCTTGCTCGAACTGCAGGTTCTGATACCACCCGTAGCCTGACAGTCTGACGTCTCTCACTCCCATTACTCTTCACTGACTTAACTTAAAACGTTCGATCGGAGTTAGAGTTTGGAAACGACAGCGGAACAGTGACAGGTATACCAAAAGGTTATGCGTACAGCTATAAAACCCTTAAATTCTCTTAAGTACTCCGGACAAGTTAGTTATAAAGACAGGCTCTTGAAAGGGATGCGAGGGGGAAGGTGAGTGGGGGCTGTGCAACAGCAAAAACTAAACACACTGCAAAAATTGATTGAGAGGCAGCTGGGAAATTGGCAGAGGATATGTTTTCTCCTTAAAGCCTTTGTTTAATTAAGCTTTGAGATTAATTAATCTGTAATCAAACTGTATATGCTCCTCTTCCCCATCTTTTTTCCTGTCTCTTCCACGATTTCCCGCTCTCTTTATTAATTAATTAATCAAACGATTTTGAGGGATTTCGAGAAAGGCGGGAGGAAAACAATGTCGTGCTGAAATGAGAAAAAGCTCGAAAAACAAGTCTCGACCCAAATAAATAAATCACGGTCCCGCATCTAAAAACCGAAATAAAATCAAAGAATGGAAACCCCAACAAGGAAATCGACTTCGGCGCATGCGCAAAACCCTGTCACACGCGCCATTTCACACAGCTGACCATAATTCACTGTTGAACTCAAAAAAAGAAGCCACCATCTTAACATGACTGCGTTTTAAATAATCCTCGGAAGGAAATTTAAGCAATCGATGGTCCATGAATCTCAGGTTTCTTCCTCCTCTCCTCCTCCTCCTCCTCTTCCAACCATCCAAACGGTACTTTGAACGGAGTGAATGGAATCAACTTTTCTGAAATCGCTTTTCTCTTCCTTTAACTCTGACGACAATCAATCAATCAATCAATCCTTGAGTGAAAACCATTCGTTTCATATGTTTTCCCTTTCGTGAACGAAATTATCACATCGTTTCCCTTTCTCTCTCGGCTCCTTCTGGTAAATTTCCGCTAAAATCATCTATTTCCGGAAACACTTCCACTTTCCTTTTCACCCCAAAACTCTAATTCCCATTAAACTCACACACTTACCAAAATTAACAACAGAAAAAAGGGGGAATTGCAACAGCCACTAAAACAACTCAAGTACACCTAACAACCGTTTCCGGGACGTTAAATCCTTATTTCCGGTATCGTTCCGCCATATTATTTACATCATTTAAAACTTCCACGACTCAAAAAACAAGGGGAATGGGCGGGGGCGCGGAGGGGCTATAAAGTTCTTCTTCCAGTGGTTTAACCCAGTTTTGAGTTATTCCCCCGAAAGGAACAACCGCAAAAAGATTCTCTCAAACGGAAGATGAAAAACCTACCTCCCCCCCCTTCGTCCCTTTAAAATTCTCTTCATCTCATCTCATCCTTGTGCTAAAAATAAACCCAAAACGACTTTACGAGAACCAGTTTCTACAACTCCCACTCACCCCCACCCCCACATCAAGTCAAGTTTCAATTTCAAAAACCGGAACTGAATCGATGAGAGGACTGTGGAAAATTTTAACTACGCATTAACCGGAAGTAGAAACCCATCAACCAAAGGCATGGGGATAGATGATGGAGGAAAGTTTCGAAACCCCGGGCTTGGAAAAATAAACAACCAAAATGACGGATTTATCAAAAGCAGAAGGACAAGCGCCCTGGAGCAGAGAGAGGAGAGGGGGTATAGATGAAGAAGGAGAATGGCTCAAGCCCCATCCTTCTCAAAAAGAGTTTTTACATCATAATCTCTAAATAATTTTTTATTTATTTATCTATAAATAAATAATAAAACTCTCAACTTGGGTGAAGTTTTTAACAGGATTTCACCATAAGCCTCCTCCACCACCGCCTCCCTCTCCTCCTCCTCCTCTAAATTTAATATTCGGAGAAAAATTTTCCTCGTTTTCAAAATGGCGGAAGTAAACAAACCAAACCGGGTTTTCCTTCGTTAGTGCAATCGGTCATTTCATCACCGGGCCCAACAATAGTCCCACCCCCTACCAACTACCCCTTTCTGCATCGATCTGTGTCAGAAAGCTTTAAAAAAAAATCCCTGGCATAGTTTAAGTGAAACATAAAATGAATTAATTCGAACATTATAATAAAATGCGAGACTCAGTCTTTTAATGATTTATTTTAAAAGTCGAATGGAAAGGGCCCCTCCCCCCCCCCGTAGGTAGTGAAAGTGGAAAATTCCGATCTTTTTCGAAAAGTGGCTTTCACCCAAATACTCGATTGGAAATTGATTGTTACACAGATCGAATTGTGTCGCTTCAAGACATAATCGCATCCGATTTATTTTTCGAAATGGATTTACTATTGTATCTGTATCTGTAACTGTCTCTCTCTCCTCCTCTGTCTCTTTTTGGTTTTTTTCCTCTTTTTCTCTCTCTTCTCTCTTCTTCTTCTTCTTCCTGTTCTTCTCTTCTATGTTGCTTCCGTTCTCTCTTTCATCTCTTTCAGTGAGATGAACCAGGACCCAAGCTTGATCTTCCATACAGATTTTTTTTCTTTAAAAACAATAACAGCAGCTCGGCATAAAACACTTATTTCCGGTTCATTTTCCTCCTTTCGTAATCAATCCTCTCTCTTACCTTTCTTCCGCTCCACTTCCTTTCATTAATTCCCTCTCTCATCCTCTCTACAAGTCTAAATTTGGTCTCCCTTTGGGTTCTAATTATTCTTTAGCGGATGATCTTTACTTCCGATTTAGTTTCCCCTACAAGAACCAAGAACATTCTCTGTTGGCAGAACTTTTACTAATAGTAACTGTAAGAAAGATTTCACTTCCGGTTTGTGTCCGATTTTATAGGATACATGATATCCTTGTCTAGCTGTTCTCTTTTCTCCTCCTTCTCCTTCTTTTTCTCTTAATTTGAAATACTCTGCAAACAAGCTAAAACTAGGTCACGTGATTCAACCACGATCCATTTCGAAACCTTTCCTTCCTTCTATAGAAAACTAGCCGAGACAGAGACGGAATCGAGGACGAGCTAAATTAGAAAAGTGAGTTCACGTGTGCTGTCGGTGCAAACGTGGCACAAACCAAACAAAACGGGAGAAAATAAAAAGGTCAAAGGCCTTCGGTCTTTCTCAGAGACCCATCTTATCCGTCGCCATCATCGAACGAAAATGATTAAATGGAAGCCTCTTCTTCCAACCACTACCCCCAAACCCCCCGACATCCATCCATCCTCTCCCGCCAATTTGACAAAATGGCGACGGATGGTTTTTATCGCGCAACCGACTCACGTAATTTAAATCAAGATAGATAAACAAGTCTCGTTCATCTTCTCTTTTCTTTTGTTCTGTTTATTTCCTCCCGAAGAATCTTTGACTCCCCTCTCGCCTTCCCTCTACCCCGAGAGGAGGTTTACCTCTCCTCTCATCAAAGATCTTCGTATATTAAAGGATCTGACGTGGTGAGGAAGTAGAAGAAGGTCGAGAGCCGTTTTCAAAATGGAAGCATCAAAACGTGATTGAGGCTCGTTGTTTCGGTATTTCAAATCCGTTTCCACCCCCACCCTCCCCTCACGCCGCCATTTTCTTCCCACAAAAAAAAATCTCTGGAGGCTAGATACGTTACATAACAACCGGATAAAGAATCGCTTAAATTAATCGTACCGGAAAATCGTCGAGATTTTTCCCTCTGCTTGCTCAACCGGGTGTTTCAAAAGATTACAGAATCGAAATCCAAACTGGCAGGAGGGGGTTAAAGGGTGGTGGTGAAACAAACACAAAAAGATGGAAAGGAACAATGAAACCGAACATCTCTGACAGACGGGTGAGAAGGAATTTTTTCCTTCCTTCCTTCCTTCTCTTATTTCACAAATTTCGAAAACCATTTCCCCCCCTTCTCCTCTCGAAATTATAAACCGTCAGCCCTTTTACTCTGCCTAAACTGTTTTCGAATTTTCACCCCCTTTCCTCCTACCCTCCCGCAAAAATTCAAAAAAGCACTTTTCCCCAAAATCATCCAACCCGGAAAAGACTCGGGAAATCCTTTTTATTTCTGGTTTGTCCTCCTCCTTCCGACTTTTGAAAACGGAGTCAAGTGCTCTTGACAGGTTTCTCCCGACCCACCCCCCCGGCCCGCTAGCCACCTTTAATCTACTTCCGCTCACGACGGAAAAAACGGAAATGAATTAACCTAATCAAATCATCCCCAACAAAAAAAAATTTTTTTTCCTCCTTTTTTAATCTATAATAAAGACTAGCCGCCATTTTTGTTTTATTACTCGTAATCATATTTAATTATCAACCGGGTCCTAATGACCTTCATTTTAAAAACAAATCCGAAAATAATTACGGCAGATCATTTTTATGTAGAACGGGGGTGAGGGGGGGATGAACGAGGAAAATGAATAATCATCCCCGTTGACTCTTTTCGAATTTGAATTCTTTCATCTTTTCTCCATTTTCCTCATCCTCTACCTCCTTCCCATCTCTTTTTATGTTTCTCTCTCTCCCGTTTTCATTTCTTCCTTTTTAACTTCCCGTCTCCCTCGTCTTCCATTTATTAATTCTCCTCCGGAGTGTGAAATTACCAGAAGGAAGAGGAAAATTCCAGTCGTGACTCTGAAATCTTCATTCAAAATTTTTCTTTTTCCTTTTTAATTAGAAGCAATTAATTAAGAGCTCATTCGTACCTAAATGCTTTTCTCCAAAGCTCCTGTCAAGCTTTTGGAAAAATCGAAAGCCCCCAGGGATAGGGTGAGATACAGAAAGAGAGAGAGAGAGAGAGGTTCTGCAACACAGTTTTAGAGAAATTAAAAGAAAAATAATCCAACTCTAAACGAATTGACAAGGTCTCTTCATTGATTTTTCATTATCACACTCCTCTTCTTAGAGTTCAAGAAAAAAATCTTTTTAAGTCGCAAAAGACCAGGACGGGGGGAGAGACTTCTCCAAGCGATTTAGTGCGTATTCTTTTGTGACTTGATAGGAAATTTATGACGAACTCAAAGAAGACTGTAGAAACGGTTGAAAATTAATGGTCAGGCCTGGTCAATTTGTAAAATTTAATTTTTTTTAGATTTTGATTTAAAATATTGTGCCCACTACGACCGGAGAAATCTAGTCAGTAAATTTGGAGTTGATTTTAATTAATTAAATTATTTGACTTGCTGATGGAGATTAAATATTCATTTAGCCTTTAGAAAAAATTTTTGTTTGAAGTCTAAGAAGAGAGTACTGACCGTGAAAAGTCAATTAATTAAATTTTTAGCTAATTCAAAATATTTTTTTTGAACAGTAAGAAGATGACAGTGATAATGAAAAATCATTCAAGAGACCAAGTCAATCAGTTTAAAGTTGGATGTTTTTCTTTTACTTCCTCCACAACTGCGTACTCTTTTGGTGATTTGAAAGGAAATTTATTAAGCATTCAAAGACTACAGAAACAGCTGAAAATTAATGGACAGGTCTGGTCAATTTGTAAAGTTTGACTTTTTAAGATTTTGATTTAAAATATCGATTATGGATGGATTATGGATTGAGATTAAACTTTCATTTAGTGTTTAGAAAAATTTTGTTTGAAGTGTAAGAAGAGTACTGACCATGAAAAGTCGTTTAATTAAATTGTTAGCCAATTCAAAGTTGATTTCGTTTCTTTTAAAATGCCCAGTTAGGAAATTAAAAGAAAAAACATCCAACCCGAACGAATTCACCAGCTCCTTTAATTGATATGTCATTATTACCACAGTCTTCTTACAGTTCAAAAATCTTTTTAAGTAAGAAAAGACCAGGACTAGATTTCTCCTGTCAAAGTCACCACGATATTATAATCGAAAACTTTAAAAATGAAAAAAAACCAACATTTACAAATTGACCAGATTTCTCGATTAATTTTTAACAACTTCTCCAATCTTCTTTGAGTTCTTCATAAATTTACGTTCAAGTCACAAAAGTAAGCAGTTGTTAAAAGGAAAGCAGGTAAGTAAGCAGGAATTAAAAGTAAAAATTCAACCCCAAACGAATTGACTTGGTCTCATAATTGACTTTCCATTATCACTGTAATCATCTTACAAATCAAAAAAATATTTTTAATTCAGAAAAGAACAGAACAGGGGGTAGAGACATCTTCAAACGATCCGATGCGCATTTTAAAAGAAAAGGAAATTAACTCTGAATTAGCTAACAATTTAATTAATCGAATTTTCACGGTCAGTACTCTCTTCTTAGATTTCAAACAAAAATTTTTTCTAAAGGCTAAATGAATATTTAATCTCCATCAGCAAGTCAAATAATTTAATTAATTAAAATCAACTCCAAATTTACTGACTAGATTTCTCCGGTCGCAGTGGGCACAATATTTTAAATCGAAATCTAAAAAAAATCGAATTTTACAAATTGACCAGACCTGACCACTAATTTTCAACCGTTTCTACAGTCTTCTTTGAGTTACTCATAAATCTCCCATCAAGTCACAAATAAGCACGAGCGAAGAGGAGACTTCATTAAGCAATCCGACGATCATTTTCAAACAAAGAGTAACAAACTTTGAAACGTTTGGCTAATTTAATTAATTAATTAATTTATCATGGTCGGTGCCCTCTTCTTAGTCTTGAAACAAAAACATTTTCTAAAAGATAAGAGAACAAAAGAGAGCTTAAAATGGCTTTGAGAATTTATGAATTTATCAGAACAATAATTTTATCAACTCTCAACTAATTGACTTCGTCTTTCATTGAATTTCTAAAACCGACGCCATCTTTTAAATGTAAAATTTTCAATCCAAACCCGAAATCGAAAAATCAGTTTTCAACATTTGTCTGATCATAAAATTTATTGATCTCCAAATCTTATTACATAATTAGAACAATTTGTAGCTTTTCAAAAACAAACGGAAATAAGTTTTGAACGAATTGACTAGGTCTCCCTATTCTTAATTCACGGGTGGTGCCGTCTTTTTATGATTTTTCCGTCTCCGATACAATTTCCCCGATTCCTTCAATCATTTTAAGAATTTGTTCTTTGTTCTATCATTTTCCAGAACATTTCCATCAGCGTAACGATACCAGACGAATCATCTACTCACTCGTAAAACCGGAAATCATTTTTTATTCTTTCGAACGGAGTAACTTTCTTTGCGATTTTTTTTTACGCGGTCGACAAATCTCAAAACTACTCTCGTGATAGATCCTTCATCAGGAATTTGATCACGGTTGAGAGTTATTAAATAATCTTCAGACAATAAAAGGAAGAAAAAGGAAAATTTAACGTCAAACATCCTGTCGGAAAAACACAGACCCGATTGAATTGATCCAAGAGAATCGGAAGAGAGAGAGAGAGAGAGAGCGCGGGTGGAAAGATACAAAAAAAAGAAAGAGACAGATAGATAGATAGATGGATAGAAAGAGACAAAAGATCTCTCGCTCACAAAGCGGCAAAAATGAACTGAATAAAAGATAAGCAAATAAATTTGATTTTCTACCTTCGCCATCTTTTCCTCTTTTCTCCCCCGCAACCCGACCTTTCATTTTGCCTTTGACAATACCTTTTCAAAGAGGAAAGGGGAGAGGCGGGAAAGAGGAAAAGACAGAAACAATAAAATTGGGACAAAGCAAAAGAAAATGAAGAAAAGTTAAGATATAATTGGGAAAAGTTGCAAAGGAAAGAAGTCTATCATTACTTTCGAAAACTTTTTTATATTTTCGAAAATGTCAAAGACGCACTTATCCCCTCCCACTCCCTTCTCCTCTCTATCTCTTAGCCGCCTTACGCCTTTAAGTATCAATCACGGCCCCTTTCCTCCCCGATGAAAATAGAAATTTAGGCGAGTCCCGGAAAACTCTTTCGATCACCTTACGATATCTCCCAACTAACACCGATTTCGCGGGTTTTTGAACAAAACCGGAAGTTTCCTTTCTGTGAAATCTGGTAACACACGTGCTCTCTTTTCTGGTCTGCTCATCTTCCATCTCCTCTCTTCATCCAACTCTCACGACAGATTTTTGTCAGGTAGGAAATTCGTCCCGAGAAATCTGTCACGAACATACAACACATTTTAATACCCATATTACAATGTCACTAGCAGTTGGTCATGAGGATTTAGTTTTGATTTCAAAGTGTTAGCGCCAATTCACACCTTAACATCGTGAGAGTCAGTGGCGTGGTCGGGATGGCAACAAAATATGAAACGAAATAAAGCATGATTCTCTTGTACTTCATTACTGCAAACTTAAACCTTTATATAGACACTTCATTTCAAAAATAATGCACACTTTTGCACTAACAGTCCTTCTTTTATACAATCCATACTCCTATTTTTGAAGAATTCATTTCATAAATACTGCACACCTTTAAGATCATATTATAAATACTTTTTCACAAAAGATAATGTTACAAAAATTCTTGGGTAACTCATTTCAAAAATAATGCACAGTTTGAAGAGAACATAATTTCGTAAACATTGCCTGTAAAGAGATTATTTCAAAAATATTGCACACTTCTAAGATCTCATTTTAATAATATTAGTCGAACATGTTTTTGAAGATAACTCATTTCAAAAATAATGCACACTTTATGTCAAAACAAAGTTTGACTTGCTTTATGAAACGTAAGAAGACGGGTCACTTCATAATAGTAACATTGCTTCATCCTTTAATTAAGATATAACTACTGATAGAAGACATTCAAGGTCTAGGTATAAGGATGATATACTCTTGTCTGTCTATAGTTTCCACACGTGTTCTCAAGTTATGCCGGCACAAACACGCATACTTCTGTATACACTAATTCATGGATTATTTGTGTTTGCAGGGGATTCAGCAAGTTCACGACGTTTCGGATTTGATCCGAATGGCGGAGGATTGTATAATTCCGACGAATTAAATTCGTCAGGGCTACCAACCACCGTACGACAGAAAATGGCTCCAATATGAATCTAATAAGTGAAGATGATATTCGCGGCCCGGACTTTTTCGAAATATTCAACGAAACCGACGTCGGGAGAGAAAACCTGACGGAATACCTAGAGGAGGAAACACATCCGTCGAAGCCCTATCGTGACCCTCTCTATATCGTCCTCCCGATGACCATCATCTATGTGGCCATATTCCTCACGGGAATCGTCGGTAACATCAGCACGTGCGTGGTCATCGCGAGAAACAAACACATGCACACGGCCACCAACTATTACCTATTCAGTTTAGCCATTTCCGATCTCCTCCTCCTCGTGTCCGGCCTTCCGCCGGAAATGTTTTTCATGTGGCGCAAACATTCCTACGTGTTCGGCGAGACGTTTTGCGTTTTGCAGAGTTTCGCCGCGGAAACATCCGCCAACGCTACCGTTCTGACGATAACCGCTTTCACTATAGAACGCTATGTCGCTATATGTCATCCCTTTCAGTCTCATACTCTGTCTAAACTGTCTCGCGCCGTTAAATTCGTCATCGCGATTTGGGTTTCCGCGCTCGGTCTCGCCATACCACAGGCGATTCAGTATGGTGTCGTCACCGTAGTCGGTCCATCGCCATCCGGTCCTCCGGAGTCGTATTGCACTCTCAAGAAAGTTCTCATCCCGAACGCTTTTCTCATTTCCATCTGCGTGTTCTTCGTCGTGCCCATGACTGTCATAACCGTTTTGTACGTCTTGATCGGTCTGAAGCTGAGGAAATCGAGAGTGATAACCGTTAAGCGGCCTTCATTGAACAGAGGTGACGTATCCAGGCACAGGACCGCAACTTCACAGAGTCACGTCATCAAAATGCTGGGTAAGTTTTTTCATTCCTGTCTTTTAGGCTCAGCAGTGAACTGTTCTCTTCTTCCATCCATTATTCCTTCACCATTCTTTACTGTTTAGTTTCTCTTTCGGTGGGCATTACCATAAATAACATTTTCCAACTCAAACTTTTCATTTTATGTCGATTCCACGTCGCATTTTACTGCTACCCTTCCATTATTTTTATGTCAGTCTTTAATTCTTTAATAAATCGCTTAGACGACAAAATGGCTGACTCGGTACCTCGGTTTCGTTGTAAACAAATTTTTATTTATTCTTTCGACTTCACAGGAAACCTTTTTCAAATCGCTTTTCCTGTTGGTCAAGGTCGACCACTCCTTCACCGAACCTTTCTCAACATTACTCCTTCCTCTCACTCTAGTTCAACACCCTCGTTTGCCTTTCTTTCCGTTTTTTATGAGCCATTCGATTGAAGAATGTTCCTCTATTGTTTTCCACCAAAGCGAACGCCTTCTGTTCAGCTCCCAAGTCCGCAAAATCGTTTTAATAAAAAAAAAAGAAAAGAAAATCAAAATTGCTTTTTCTCCACAAAGTTTCCAAAATCCAGTTCGTCAATCTTTCTTCGAGGGTAGGAAGCGATTTTCTACAAATCCAGCCTCCTCCTCCTCCTCTTCCTCTTTCTTCTCCTTCTCTCTCCAACCACTCACCAACTCGCTATCATTCCCGCTGATCCTTCGGCTTTAAAAAATATTCTTTTGATTTCGAAACCGATAAAATAAACTTTGTTCGATTGAGAGAGGAAGAGGAGGAGGAGGAACGGAAGAAGGTAAAAAAGAAACGAAATGAAGGTCAGAGAGAGAGAACAAAATGAAAGTTCTCTACATCTGCTTTCATGGCTCCTAGTGATCGATCAACTGGAAGTCGTTGAATCCCAGGGGACCCCCATCAACCTATTCCTCCCAAACTTTTTACGAAATGCAATCCTGATTTCGAAAATGATGTCAGAACGGCTTTTAACCTTTTAATCATTCGAATTAAGTCCAAACTCTCCCTCCTCCTCCATCTTTTATCAAATAATCATCGACTTCCCGACTCCGGAGAATTTCCTCTACGTAAAGGCGAAGGTTCTGAATTTTCTAGATAGCCTTGAAACCTCCACAAAGGAGAAGCAACAGGGAAAAAGGTTTACCTTAGGTTTTGGTTAGTCAGCCCTCTTCTATTTCCGTTTCACCTCAAATCCTTCTTCAATGTCCTGCTGTAATCCCGTTTTTTCTTTGACTATTCGCGTTCCTTCTTTTTACCTTTTAAGACAAGAACCTTTGTCAACAAAATCTTCTTTACCTTTTTGTCAAAGTATTATTTCCTTCCTTTTGCGAATTTTCAAGAAGTACAACTTTCTACCGGTCAAAAAACCAAACCGAAAATTCTTTCAAAAGGATTCCCAACTACGATCTGGGTCAGGGATGAGCAACACGCGGTCCGCCAAGAATTTCTAAAATTGGATTTATTTCAACGACTTTCTCCCATCAATATATTGTTATAAAATTAATTATAATAAAATGGTAGTATATACTAAACCGAAACAATTTTTTGTGACTTGTCGACGACTTGTTCAAACATGCAACACGACCGCACCGCGTCTGTGCTTATTTGCGTTTGCTTCTGTCACACAATCAGTCAGACTGGTAAGCTGTTAATCAGCAATTTAGCAATTCTTGTGTCTCTTGAAAGGCGTGACTGCAATATTATTGTCAAAAGGGTAATATTAGAGTTTTCCTACAAATTTGTGCGGTCCTCCTTTTTCCAAAAATTTGAAATTTGAATTGGCCCGTTGATTAAAAAGTTGCTCACCCTATTCTAGATCATTTCTACAGGGCCTGTCTCAAAAGTTCCCGGAAAGTTTTTTCTTGCCCTCGCGGAACAGACAAGTTGCCCTCCTCAGGCTTTACAATATACAATCAAACCAAACACTACAACTACAATATTTTAGTGGTGAGTAAGGCTAGAGAAACGGAATTAAAGTTGGAGAAGAAGAATAAAGAAGTTAAGAACCGGATGACGTCTCTTGAAGACAAACTGGATTATTGAGAAAACCAATCAATAAGAATCAAACTAGTCCTGATATGGAATAAATGATTTTAGAAAACCACTCCGGAGACTTTTGGGACAGACCTCTATACAAAAAAGAAACAAAACAAAGTTCAAGTCGACTGACTATTGTCCAGAAGGAAGTTTCGAATCAACAGGCACTCACTTCCACTCAAATCCGCATAGAAGACTACGTAACACCAATCCCATCACCTCTCCAGTTGTGTTAACCATCCATGGACTCCATTTTGGCACCAAAATTTTTTTTGTACCAAACTCAATTGAGACCAACAATTAAGCCACCCAATCGATCAATTCACCAATCAATTTCCACCCCACCCCCCACGAATTAAGCAATTAATCGTCTCACTTCCGAGGAAACCAATCCGTTTCGACTCGCTTTGGCCAAAGTAAAAATTTCATCCTCCTCCTCCCGCACCTCGCTTCATCTCTTCATCACTTATAGCCTATGTCACACTTCACTCACTCTCTCTCTCTCTCTTCCTTCCAAATTAAAACATCACCATATCCGGTTTCTTTAATCCACACCTCTTTTCCACTCGACGAGTTTCTCTTTCCTGCTGCTGAATGTAAATCATGCTGTCGCGTTACCACCCACCACTACTCCCCGGCCTCGTCATCTCTCATCCTAAATATTACATCCTCCTCAGTGAAAACGACCATTTTTTTCCCTTTTGACATTCCTTGCTGACAGTTTTCTTTAAACGTCAAGTTAAAAAGAAATAAAGAGCCACAGAAACGTCAGGAATTCAAAGGGAAAACGATAACGGAATACGGCGCTGAAAATTTATGTTTGTAGAGTCTCGAGTAAAAAGTAATTTCGAATTTTTATTAAAACAAAAAAATATTTATTCAAGTCATTTTAGTATTTTTAACGGTTCTGCGATGGGGGTTGGAGTGTGGAAGGGGTGAGGGAGGAAATCGCTAAAGGGAAACTACCGATTTTCCGCTAGAGACGCGCCCAAAAAGAAAAATCAAGAGAAATGGCGTCGTTTCGTGACTTAAAGACGACGTCAGTAACCGGAGAAGGTTACAGTCTATTTTAAATTTATGAAAGAGTTTTAACGAGATTTTCTTATGTCTCTCTCTTTACCCACCCCAAACCAACCCACCAACCCACCCCCTATTCCAGACCTTCTGTCATTCCAGAATGTTCGACGATTTGCTGTCGTCAGCGAATTGATTTTAAAAACAAATCCTTCTTACGATCCTCTCTCGGGGTGTGCGAACTAAATGAAACTCTTCTCACTTCCAGTTTTCCTTTCTCCTCCTCTTTCTCTCTCTCATTTTTCACCATTTTCTTCTTATTTCCTGTTTCGGATAGCGAAGAAACGCTTTCAAAACCGAGTCAACTGTCGATTACTGTGTCAACACTCGAAACGGCTTTCCTTCGAAAACATTTTGAGCAAACAATTTTATGTACTCGTCACGTTTGAGAGAGAGAGAGAGAGAGAGAGAGAGATGCTAATCGAATTTTTCTTAATCCTTGTAAGAACTAAACTGATGATATTAGAAGAGGGAGGGAGGAAGGAGAAGCCATCATGGATGCCAATTCCCAGTTTAATCGGATTTGTACTCTCTCTCTCTCTTTCTCATTCCTTTTGTCTGTCTTCTACAAAATTAAACTTAAATATCTGACTCGAAAGATGCTAAAAAGAGAGAAATTTGGAAATCCCCAGAATCGAATGATATCTTTCCTGTTTCAAAATTTTTCTTTCTCAAACCCTTATCACCCCAACAGCGTCTATTTATCCTCCTTTCGTTACTTTCAAATTTCCCGCCATCTCCTGACATAAACATTCCACCGAAATTCAAAGCCACATGGTACACAACTCCACCAACGCCCCTCCTCCTATCCTCCTGAGACTCTTTCAGCGATCAAGCTCAACATTTAAGTCAAAACTACAAAGAGAAACCTTCCAACCGGATATTCCACTTTCACCTTAAAATATTCCCCTGGCAAGAAGCTTAACTTCGGGAAGGAAAGAAATATAACGGAAGACGTTTGAAAGAAGCTTTGCATAATGACGTCTTCAAAGCTCTCCAGAAAAACAAAAAACAAAAACAGCTTAAAGCAACAAGCAATTAAGACTGAACAAAAGCCAAAAGTAGAAGACCCGAAACGGGCCTAAAAATTATTTTTTCTCAAAGCTCACCATTTGACGCGGTGACGACAGAGGGGGATGGGAGGTGTTGGGGCCGGGGGGGTGAAGGTAGAAGGATTTTCTAAAAACGAAATTCCCAACATCTTTATCAGAAGATTTCTCTCATAAAACTTGAAGGAAAGGTTTTTTCCCTCGCCTACGCGACGAAAACATAAAAGCAAAACCCGCGTATCGGGCTTTTTTTAAGGCGCGATGAACCGAATTTTATTAGAGAGTAAACGAAGGGTGATTAATGTTGTTAACTTTTTTTTTGTTCACTTTCGAAACTGTATCGATTATCGATTACTGAATAAGGATTTAAAGGGTGCGACTTGGATTGTGCTGACGCTACCGTGTACCTGTTGATCGAGAGTATCGGGAAACTAATAAAAGAAGGGAAACAATACACAAATAGAAACAAAGAGAGTCAGAGCTTAACACTGAAAGCAAGAAGGGAGACCTGTGCTTGACTTGACTAAAGAAATAATAGTTGAGAGATCAAGCCCAGTACATCCTACTATATCCAACGGACGAAAACGAGATCAAGAATAATATTAAGACCAGAAAGAAGGGAGACATAGACACAGACAAAAAGAGAAGCAGAAAATAAAAAAAAAAACTAAACCAACAAAACAAATAAAAATAGCAAATGGAGACAGAGGAGAGATATTGAAAGAAAAAAGTTAAGAAAATGAAAAGGTGTTAAGAAGAACAAAAACAGAGAGAAATGGGGTAAGAGCAAAAGGCTAAGGAAGAAAAAGAGAAATACAAAAAGGATGAGGAAGGTCAAAACAACTAGTGACTAACCAGTAACCAACTAAAAATTAGGACAAAGAGGGAAGTATAAAGAAAAAGAGTCGTGGGTAAGGAAAAAGACATAAGAAGGAAACACGGAGGAAAAATTTGGTGAAAAGGAGTGCAGAAACAAAGAAAGAAAAGAAAACAAATGATAAATTTGGAGAAAAAAATTAAACGAAAAAGAGAAAGAAAAGGAAGAAGGGAAAGAGAGGAAAAAAGAGAAAGAGAGAGAAAGGGAGGAACAAGAACAGAGAAAAGAAGAGAGGCAAGAAGGAAAAGAGAGAATAGAAAAACGAGAAATATAAAAAGAAAAGGAAAGAAAAAAGAGAGAGAGTAAAAAAGGGTCCAAAATAGAGAAAAAACTCAAACAAGCAAAGACAAAAAAAACAAAATGGCGACTACATCCCTCAAGTACATCCACACCTATTATCAAAAACATAACAATTTGAAAATCGAAATCCAATGATCCCGACACCAACAACAACAGCTACAGCAACAGCACGTGCTCCAATCTCCCTCTTCTTCCCTCCTCCCCTTCCGTACATCCCTCAAAAAAAATTTTCGCTCTCGGCGAAGAACAAACGCGGATTAATGAAATCAGATGTGAATAAAGATCACCGAGTGGAAATTCCGTCACGTTTTCAACTCCCAAATAAGTTTTTCCGAGAGTGAAAATAACGAGGAGGAGTGGTGGAGGGAGGAAGAAAATGTGACGAACTTCGTTTCTATCATGTTTTCTTCTTAGAAACCACCACCACCAGCACCATCTTTCACTCCTCCTCCACCTCCTTCTCGTACCTTCCAACTCCTCTTTCATCTTTCTAATCGTTTTTAATTACACATTTCCTTCGCATCTTCGATCAGGAAAATGCTCGACAGCACATCATTAAATTCTAATTTCGTACATGTTTTGTAAAAAAGAGGGAGAACCGCCGCCATTTTCACCTCCTCCTCCTCCCACCGCCACCAAAAAAAAACTTTATTCAAAAAAACGTTTCCAGTAAAATTCGTTTAATCGGGAAATTTCCGTTTCTACAATCAAAATTCAATTTCTGTTTGAGAGAGACAGAGGAGGAGGTGGTAATGGAGGAAGACAGCGAGAGGAAGGGAGGAGGGCAATCATTACCATTCATTAAAATTCGTTCCATCAATTAATTAAAAACCCGATCGTCGATGGGAACTGATGCCTGCAAAAGGCCAAAAATTAAAAAATAAACACAAAACCACATAAAATGTGATGACGATCACTCTCTCCTCTCTCCTTTCACTTCCGGAATATGAGACTTTCACACATTCTCTCATTTTCCCGGAAGAAAAACTTGCACGAAATCCGGAAATGTTTGCGTTACCCCACCCCGCTAATACCATTCCACTGCTAAGCAAAACCGGAATAACAATTCCGACATCTTGGAAATTATCGAAAGCTTTCCAGAGAACAAAGACGAGAAAAGCCAACTGTCACGACGTTCGCCATCTCAAAACCTTTCAAAACCAGAACACCAATCTCCGGAAAGGACAAGTGAGGAATTGGGAAGTGAGGTTAATTTATAATCAAACCGGAAGTGGATTACCTCAATTATGAGTTCTCAGCTTTCGAATTAAACAGTTTTCGGAAACGATGGCCGCGGCTCTTGATAAACTTCCGACGAATCAGACGCGGAGAAAAGGAAAATGAAACCGGAAAAGGACGAAGGAGGAGGAGGAAGGAAAAGGATGACAGCTCAGACTCTAACGAGTGGTTTCGGATTTCGTCGTTCGCCAAAACTTTCCAAAACCTTTTCGGGTTTACTGGAGCACTTCCTTCCTTTTCCACATCTCTGATTTACTTATCCCCTCCCTCTCCCACCCCCGAACGTATTTTTAACTTATCCCGAGTTCTCACTCTCCTCTTCCTCTTCCTTCACCATCACCTCTTCGTCCTTTAATTTACGGAAATTAAATCGGTACCGACCATTGAATCTCCCGCGCTTTTCCACAATTTGGAGTACCAACTCCCCGCCCCTCCTCTCCTTCTTCCTCTCCACTCTCACGCTACAAGCTTGAAAAATTTCTCCGAATGTCAAATTTCGGACAACAAGCCCATTTCGTGTCTCTTCGTCTTCACCTTCTTCCTTTGAGCTTTTTGCTGTTCGACTTATCAACCCCCAACACCACTCTGTCCGAACGTTTTCTTGACTCAAAACAAGTCACGTGACTCTTACAAACCACGTGCATCTCAAAAACTAAAACCAGGAAAGGAGGCACGACAATCTGAATTAGAGACACGATAAATAAAAATGGCGACTGTCGATGTCCCGGGAGTCTCCTAAAGCCTCTCAGTTAGCGAGTTATGAAGCTTTTTCCCATTTTCATTTTCGTTATAAAAATAAAATTTTCCTTTTACTACCTTTTTCATGGCAGTAATACTGTTGATAAACCAAGGATGTCGTCTCAACTCGATCGGAAAACTTTTCAAATTTCAAAAACTCACCTTCAGGCGTTTTCCTTTTTCCTTCGTAACAACCCTTTGAGACAGAATCGTCTTTCAAAAGTGTACCGCTCCAAACAAAATCTTTCACTTCTAACCAAATTCCAAGAATTCTTGTCTTCGCTCACTCAAAAGCTTCCGTTTCCATTAAAAACTCATTTTTGACATCTCGTGAAGATTGGCAGCCCTGCCATCGTTGTAAAACCGCAAGACAGACCCAACTTTTCTTTTTTATTTCCCACTGCTGCTTGATTAGGGGTGGCTCGGGTGAGCTGAAGAAATCAGGACTGATTTCGGTTTTACCAAATGAGGTCGATTTCTGTTCGAAATCCTTCAATTAACGGAAAAAATGAGATAAAGGAGAGGAGGGTGAGGAAGAGAAGGAGGCAGTAACGGGGGTAGGAGAATGGGTAAGTGGTTTTCGTTTCCTCGTCGCTTTCCTTTCGATCTCATCAGAATTCCTTTGTCTTCTTTTCACTCCTTCGATTTCTCATCGACAGCCCAAACAACACTCCAATCTTTCTTCATCTCCTCCTCCTCCTCTTCCCCGCCATCTCGTACACGGTTATCCCACCTTCCCGCTTGGACCTAATCCTGTTTAATGATTCCATTAAACCAAATTCCTCGTCTCCGCATCGTTACCGCACTAATGATGATCCTCGCGTTCGATTCATTCACACCTTCAATTAAATGACCCTCCACCACCTCCTCCTCCTCCTCTAATCCTCCATTTAATTCATATGATTCTCATCCCGATGGTTCGTTTCGATGAGTCCTTCAGCCTCCATAATTCTCCACCTTCGCAAATCATATCTCTCTTCAGAGCTATTAAGCTCTTCTTCTACGTCATTTCCTCTTCCTCCCTATCGAGTTTGCTTCCTGGATATTGAGACTTTTTTTTTAATCTCCCACGATCGTATTTCATCTTTCCATCTCCCGCACTCGGATGCTGCGATTTCCTCTTTCCGTGACATCATTACCTCCCTACCCTTTCCCACGCCGTCTGGAATGAATCCAAAGCCCTTTAACACTTTCACACCAAAGAACCTTGTCTGCTCTGTATCGCATCCTCTAAGATAAGAGATACTTCCGTTTCCGTTCGTTCGAAACCGTAACCGCCAACATCAAACGTGGACCACCCAGTCAGTCTCGCACTTTTCTTCTTCTTTTATGACTCGGCATTCGGCCAAGGTCAAATACCATCTGTCGGCTTTTGAGTTCTTCTTCTTCTTCTTCCTTTCAGTCTCCTCTCATCTATGACGTTCCATCCAATCGGGTGAGAGTAATCAGATGTCAGGGATCAATTAATCTAAATTAAAACTTTTTTTTTTCTGAAGAAACGAAAGCTGTGAAATCGACTCGAACTGTTCGCTTTATCGCCTCGCTTTCCAAAAAGTAACAAAAGGAATTTTAGATACGGCGCTGATTCTCATCCAGCTGGAGAAACTCTTTTCGAAAATCAGCTTAATTTTTCAAATAAAAAAAGGAGAGAGAGAGAGAGGAAAAGCCTTTCTTAAGTTACAAGTTGACTTTTTCCCGCTCCATTTCCCTTTTATTGGTCGTTGGCGTTTTGATCAAGTCTCGTTTGACTTTTAGGCGCGAGTTTCTTCTAATGTCTACGTGCTAACGTTTTTAGTCAATGATTCGGAGTGACATTTGACGTTTGATGGAAATTTTGTTAGCCTTTTCCAGCACTCAGTAACCTTTCGATCGACTCCTTTGAAAAGCTTTTTCCTCTGATAACCTTTCTTATCACAATTTCCCTTCCTTCAACATCCCTAATGGTATCGTTAGGTCTTTGTGTGACTTTGAACGATGTTTTCAAAATAGAAATTGTTCCACTTACCCGGTAACACCCCTAAGGGAGAAATTTTCGCAATTAGACCTAGTGGACATCGTAGTTGGTTTAATCACCAGAAAATTGTGCGGTTGCTCGTCAACTTTACCAAAAGAATACCCGCCACTAAGGAGGACGAAAAGAAAGGAAAGATGGTAGTTAAAAGGTTAAGCGAAGAAGTCAAAAACAGACATACAGCTGAGGATTCCGGAAAGCTATGCCAGGAGAATGTTAAGAGAAAACAGACAACTGAATGACGAATCTACAAAGCGAAAACCGGAAATCAACCCTCCGCTACTAAATCAAACTCCCTCTAAGCCCAACTCGGAGTCATCACCAACCGCAAAACTTCGAAGTGAGAAGGTTAATTCATTCGACCTTGCCCTCAAACCCAAAAACCACCCCCTCCCCAAGACAAGCTTTAGAGCGTCTTGACGAAAATAAACGACCAGAAGGGTGCGCCCATTTGGAGTCTTGCAGGGAAACCGGATATGGAATTTCCCTGTCACGTGAAAACACACACACCAAAGACTTGACGCAAAGTAATCACAGCTACCGTCAAACAGAAACGCGAAACAACGCTCACGACTTAAGAACGAGCCTCCGTGACCGCCTTCCAGCTCACCGAACAAAAGGAAACCTCTTTCCGCTTCGCACAAAAAAAATCCTTAATTTGAGTCGACAGGAAGCACGACAAGAACCTCCATTCTTCAAACTTTTGGCCGATTACATCAATTTGAAAGTTCTTTGATGTTCAGTCACCGAAAAACAAAACAAAAGAAAACGTAAATAAAGAAAGATGGCGACCTTCAAAAATTTCCCTCCGTTTAGGTGAAATAAAAAAAAAAAGAAAGAAAGAAAATGAAAGAAAAAGAAAAATTTTGTTTTATTATCGGCTCATTCGCGTTGCCGCAAGCAAACCGCCTCCTCCGTAATCTTCTCAAAGAAATTTTTCTAAAAAATACGCTGTTACTTAGAAATTCTTCGCTCTCAAGGTCATCAAAAATTATGTTTATGTTTCTCGAAGAACTCCCTCCTTCTCCTCCTCCTCTCGCACATGTAAATATTTATTTAACTTTCCCGATTTCGAAAATTGCCGGTTAAACCGAGACTTTATTTTTCGAGACTGGCAAGACCGTCCTCTGCGGTTTCCCTCCTTCCAGTATGAAAGGACAAGGACAAGGAAGGGCATAAGACATCCCTGAGGTGTTGGCCTTACTCAGTTACTGCCCTTTAGCCGCGGCTCTTCTATTAAATTTTTGGTACAGCCCCCATCATTATTGATTAACTAAATATCATATTTATATAAGTATGATACCGAGTTTTATTTAATGTATTTCCTCGAAATTTAAGGAAACGTAGTCAAGTGTGCAATATTTTTGAAATGAGACGTGTGATTTATCATTTATTTCTCATGAGGGAATCATTATTAAAAGTGTGCAATATTTATGAAATGCGACCTATAATGTGTGAAATCCTTGAGGAAAACTCTGCATCGTCTGTCACGGGAGTCCAGCACTAAAATGTGCATCATTTATGGAATGAGATCTTCAATCCTGACTCGAAATGAAACCTGTTAAAATTGTGCAATAATTATGAAATGAGACGTGTCGTTTGTGATTCGTTTCTCATGAGGGTATCTTTGTCAAAGTGTGGGCAAAAAGTGTGCAATATTTTTGGAATGAAATACTTACACAGTAAAGTTTATTTTAAAAACCTCAATAAAACTGTGCAGTACTTACGAAATGAAATTTTTTCTAAATTCTGCGGTATTTGCGAAATTAAATCTCTGAGCAGGACAGTCACGGGTTTCATTTCATAAATATTGCACACGTGAGAAATCCCTTTGTAACCTCAGAGCGATTTGTTAATATTTAAACAACTGAACCCTTCTGATTTTTGTCAGCAGTCTGATTCTCAGACTTGGAGGACAATCGCTTCCTTCAGTTTGCATCTCGTCGGTCCAGGCTTTCTCAGGTTTGAACCTGATCCTGTATTTTTTGCCGTGACGTGATCTTTCCTTGATCTTCCACCCGCCCATGCACCAATTTGGTAATAATCTTAGTCGTTGTACTATCTCAAGCAGTCAAAACAAGTCCACTGATTCACATTGGTGACGTCATAGGAAAATTTTTCAGAAGTTTCAAGACCTTCAACCAGCAACCTGACCTAATCTGGTGATGAGATGGAAAAGTTTCGCCGAACAGATCTCATTTGACATTTTTTTTTCATCAGTTTTCCTTCTTTCCCGGATATCGGATATTGAATTTCAGGGCACACAAAAAAAGAAGAAAAATCTAATAAAGGGGGTTGGGTGAACGACCGTCTAACGGACGGGTCCGAACGCCTCAAAAAATTTATTCAAAATCGTTAATCTGATCGTTTTTTTTTTCAATTTTTGTAGCCGAAGCTCCTCATATTTTACCCCCAAAAAAATTTTTTTCTTCTCGGATCAAACTGACAGGTGGTGAAAGAAAGAGAAAAGGCGTTCGAACCCGAACGCCGAACCGGAAATCTCGTATTAGAAATCGGAATTTTTTATTTCTTTGTCTCCCGTTCGCATTTGCCGGGTTTTTAGCGTTCCTTCCATTTCCACCGCCTTCCCTCCCTCCTGACCTACATTATTACCCCTCCCCCAATCTCCACACCGCCGTCTCCGAAAAGAAGAAAGATCATCGATGAAGAAGAATCAGAAGGCAAAAAAGGAGATCTTGTCTTTGGAGGCCCACAGAGGGGACATTAATCATGCGATAAGTGACAGGTTCTTACTTGTGCGGTTTAGTTTCCGCGAGTAAATTGACGTGGCAGGAGTCGGTGTGCAAAATCATTATTTATGGCTCTATTTTAAAGAGGGGGGGAGTTCTTCCTCCACGATTTGTTCCAGTTTTTGTTTGTTTTGTCCATTTTATTGTCATAAAAAATTCACCGCCTGTTTTGTTTCCGTTTTCATAGTTTAGCTTTCCTGTCGTTGCTGATTTATATTATATACGGAACGTCTCGTTTCATAAATAATGCACATAATTCAACACAGTTTTGGTTGCAATTTAAATTCTTATTTCATAAATTTCGAACATTTTTTACTGCACACTTTTTTCAATTTTTAAATTCCTGTTTAGGGGTGTTATTTCATAAATATTTTTAACAACTTCTTGAAAATTTTTATAAATCACACATCTCATTTCATAAATAATGCACACTTTTATTGAAGTTTTATTTCAAGTCACGAACAAAGGTCTTCATTTCATAAATAGTGCACACTTAATTAGGAATTGATGTCATATGTATTGCATAATTTTTATAAAGGAATCGTTTTGTAAGAAACATATATATGTGGTCAGGAGCGGACTAAGACAAGCGGGTCTTAGGCAACAGCCTTATTCCGGGCATATTTTTGGGTCTCTGCTTTGGGTTTGATAGGTTGGTTTGTAAAGGTAATTTTCAGGCTCAAATATTAAGCGGCTAGGTTGTGTAGGCCCCTGATTGTGGTTCAGAAAAAAATTTTTGGGTAATAACAATATGACGTCCCGGTGGTCCCCCAATGGTGCCATAAAATATTTCGTAAACACTATTGGGTGAGTGCCAGTGACGTCACATTCGGAAATTATTGCGCATGCGTTGCTGGCGATCTTATTTTACATGCGGACGATTACCACCGAAGTTCATATGTTGTGAATTTAAAATATTGGTGCTCAGGTAGAATAAGAGCCAGTTCCACCGGCACCGACACGATTAGTTTTCTCTTTGGGTGACATAATTTTTTATCATAAACAATTTGTGTTGTTAGTCTTCTGTTGGAAAATTACAATCAAGTATTATCTACAGAAGTACGGGGAGTTGCAAGCTTTAAAGTTTAAACAATTTAACTCTACACCAACCGGAAGTGGGGTATAACAAACCATACAGAAGATACAACAAAACTCACTCAACACAACTTCCATGTTTCCAATGAAAATCTTCTTGTCTCCCAACTTCTTGTTTCCATGAAAATTACAGTTTATTCAACCCATTTCCGGTTGATTGTAAAGTGAGATTGTTATTAACTAAAATATGACAACTTTTCAAATCTAATTTAAATAATTATCATAAAATGTTCATTTATATTTTGATGAGGCACAGAGCTAACTAAGTAGAGGAGAAATGGAAGCTGAGCTTCTCTTTCTCAAACGAGAGAAATTGAAAAGTTGATTCATGTCTGACACGAACACATTCGTGAATGATGGCTATAAAACCTAATTAAAGTGATCGATCTGAAGCAATACATGTTACCCAATGTCAGATTAATGGGAAACGTGTTATCCTTATGCATATTATCATCATTTTTACATTTTCACTGACCACATGTGAATCGTGTTTAGGAAATTCAATGTCGTAATGAGGATGATGATGATGGTGACGATGGCAGTGGCGGTGGTGAGCTGTGTGAGAGATTGATAAATGAATCTGAGTGTATAGATCAGTTGTTATTGTTGTTGTTGGGAACAAACAAAAAAGTCGACATTCAAGTTACACTAATGTAAAAGGGAGTAGATTCAAGTCTTGGTGAGACCGTAACCATTTTTGGTGGTGACTTCTGATATCGTGTTTCATGTGTGGAGGAGGATTTAGAGCATGAAAAAGAAAAACATTTGGGCTGGGTGGAAGGAGATATCGAGTTGGAGCTGTGAAATATTAGATTTGGATTAGTATTAAGAACGCAAAGTAACTTTATATATACACAAATGAGATTATAGAGACGTCACTAACAGAAACATATTTGAACACACTCAGACGAGAGACTCAAACACAAAAACTATTATCACGCACATCGGGAATGATATTGTTTTCCGATGGCCGATTCCTATATTTATAACACTGTGCAGTAATTATGAAATGTGTGCGTTACTTATAAAATGAAATTGTTCGTTTGAGAATAAAATGAAACTTCCACAAAATAGTGTAGCATTTGTAAAGTGAGTGCTATTTAGAAAAGTGTGCGATATTTATGAAATGAGAGGTGAGCTTTATGACTATTACTCGTAAAGAACACTTCTATGTCCCTGTACGAAGGAATCCTTCGTAAAAGTGTGCATTATTTACGAAATAAGGTCTCTGCTCGAAATGAAAGCTTTACAATAGTGTTTATACAGATGCCAGGGCAAAGTGTGCATTACTTATGAAATAACTTACCTGCAGAGTTTGCAGTATATAGGAAAGCCCCCTCGAAAAGTGTGCCCTACACTTATTTTATAAATTATACCGTACACAAAGAGTACGTCGCTATGAAACGAATTATGTATAAAAGTGTGCAATATTTATGAAATGAGTTGCAATTACAAAGATGTGTAAGATTTATTTTACAAAAACCCTCAAAAATGTGTGCAGCATTTATGAAATTACATCCCCAAACAGGAATTTAAATCGAAACGCGAAACAAGACTGTTCGAAATATGAAATTTACGTACAGGAGTGTGCATTATTTTTGAAATGACTATCCTACAACCGTTTTTGCAATAATTACGAAAAAGGCTCCTCAGAAAAGTGTGCTATATTTATGAAATAAGATGTTTAAATGTAACATCTAGAAGACTGTTTAACAGATTTCCGAACAAAGTGTGCAATAATAATGAAATGAGACCTATAATGCGAGATATCGTTGAGAAAAAGTCTGCATCGTCTGTCACATGAGTCGAACAAAAACGTGCATGATTTATGAAATGAGATTTTCAATACTGACTCGAAATGAAACCTGTTGAAATTTGTGCAATATTTATGAAATAAAGTGTCTGTAAGAGTGTGCAACATTTTTGAAATGAAGTGCTACACAGAGACGTGTAAGACTTATAAGAAAAAAACTCAATAAAAGTGTGCAGTATTTATGAAATTACCTTTGACGCGAATAGTAGGGCAATTGTCTTAAGACCGGTTTTATCCAGTATATGCTCATGGACAATGTGACAAAATAAGAATCATACTGTACTCAATATATATCTAAAAGTTACAATATAATTTTTATACTGAAGAAAGAAAAATGACACTAAGTTTGGATACTTGTTATATATCCAAGGAAGACAATAGTTTAATCCAATACTATAAAATAAAATAGCATCGTAGTTCTAGCAGTTAGTAGTTTCAATATGCAGTTTCTAGTTTCCTTTGTTAGGTTTATTTAGTCCATTTCCGGTCGAAGTTGAGTTGTTCGAAATTTACAGTTCACCTTGTTTTCCTAATAAATGATGATTCACAACAAAAATTTATGTTCAAATTTAAGATTTGAGATTGCTAACATCATTTTGTTGTCTTTTATCTTTTTCCCAGTTTCTTCCTTCCTTCTGAAATATAATTTAGTTTGTTCATCTCACTTCCGTTTGGTTGTTTAGAATTTGCAATTCCAGCTTTTGTTTCTATGCAACCATTGATTATTCAAAATATCTATCAACAGTGTTGGTTATGAATATTCAATTGTTACTTATAAAAACAAAGACAACAGTAAATCTTAAACAACCTAACCCTACTTGAGCCAGAAGTGGACTAAACTAACAAAAAGGAAACCAAAAACTGCAAAACCAAGCTAAAAATCAATCAAATGGGGTTGTAAAATTCAAATTCCAGTTTATGAATATTCAATTGATGCATAGAAGAATTATGAAAATAGTAGATCTTAAACAACCTAACCCTATTTCGGCCGGAAGTGGACTTAACTAACCAAAAAGGAAACAAGAAACTGCAAAACCAAGGTAAAAATCAACAAGATGGGGTTAAAAATTTTTAATCCCAGTTTACTCAACAATTTTTGTTATGACTTAATCAGTTGTTACTGGTAAAAGAAAGCAAAATGGCAACATTTTAAACACCTAATAGAACTTCAACCGGAAGTGGGTTAAACAAACCAAAAACCTGCAGAAGAATGACAAACTCAACAAGATGGAGTTGACAATTTAAAATTTCAAAGATTGTTATTATGAATATTCAAATTTTACCTAGAAAAACAAAGACAACAGTAAATCTTGTACAACCCAACCCTACTTGAGCCGGAAGTGGACTAAACTAGCCAAAGATTAAACCAAAAACTGCAAAACCAAGCTAAAAATCAACCAAATGGAGTTTTAAAATTCAAAATCCAGTTTAATCAACAATTTTTACTATGAATATTCAATTGATACCTACAAAAACAAAAACAACAGTAAATCTTAAACAACCTACTACTTAAGCCGGAAGTAAATAGCCAAAGAACAAAAACTGCAAACCAAGCCCAATTCAATTTCCATTTTAATCAACAATTTTCACTATGAATATTCAATTGGTACATACAAGAACAATGAAGATAGTAGATCTCAAACAACCTAACCCTACTTCGGCCGGAAGTGGACTTAACTAACCAAAAGGAAACAAGAAACTGCAAAACCAAGCTAAAAATCAACCAAATGGGGTTATAAAATCTAAATTCCAGTTTTTCAAAAATTTTTATTAAGACTATAATCAATTGTTACTGGCAAAAGAAAGGAAATGGCAACACTTTGAACACCTAATACTATTTCAACCGGAAGTGGGCTAAACAAACCAAAAAGCTGTAGAAGAATGATAAAACTCAACAAGATGGAGTTGAGAATTTAAAATTCCAATTTCACCAAAGATTTTTATTATGAATATTCAATTGTCACTTAGATAAAAGAAGGAAGTTGAAAATGTCCTGACACTACTTTAACCGGATATGGGTCAAACAAACTCAAAAAACCCAACAAAGTTGAAAGCATGATAAAACAACAACAACCCAATGGCATTCAGCATCCCAAATCTCACTTCCATCAAAAATATTTATTACAAATGAACATTTGTTACTTAAAAGGAAATTTCTGTTGTTAGGAAAAAAGAAAGAGAATAGCAAAGTCTCCTTTTGACAACCATTCATCATTCATTCAAACATCGATGGTAGACGTTTTAATGCACTTCCGGTTTATCCTCCACACAGGTAGTTTAACGTAAAAGAAATCAATCAATTAATTACGTGGTACAGGAAATTCGAAAACGCGGTTACGAGTTATTTAAAATTTTGACGAACTGACTTTGAAAAAAAGGTACGACAGCGTGAAAATAACACCAAATCAACATAAAACGTCAGAAAACTGCTTTTTGACAATTTCGAGTCTTTCTTTCACACCTTTTGAACGGATTCAAACACCACACACTAACCATTTAGTGAATGGATCGTATTAATTATTCGAATTAGAAACCTATTTAATGAAATTGTGACTCACCAACAATGGAGACGCTTTCTTTTGTCCGTTACTTCCTTTTCTAATCCTCAGAATGAATTGTGCAATTTTCAAACTTCAGAACGATTTCACTTCACGAACTAATGGATTCGATTGTTTTAAACGATACCTGTGAAATTAGTAGCCCATTAAATATAATCACAAATGATTTGAGTTAAATTTATAAAAATTAAAATTTTTCAATGAAATGAAATAATCACAGCACGCGTCACTCTACACTGAGATTTCTGAACGCACTCGCGCCGTTTTTAGGCAATGTTGCCTTTGATTTGCAATTTCTTGCGTTTTGATTGGTTCATAGTTTTGTGGTTGAAGAATTTTTGCGCCTTTTCGTTTCCTGATCTTTAACCCATGTTTAGCTTATATTAGGTCTTTCAGTTTGCTCATTGACAGACAAAAACGTTTGAAAATTATTTTAAACAAAAATTTAATTTTATTTGAATAATTACTAACCAACGAATACTTTCTTGGTATCATGGTTAGTCAAACTATGGAGAGAAAAAAAAGAATCTTCACACACAAAAAACAACTTTGGGAAGGTTAAATAATACACAAAACCTTTCGTCTAATAAAATCTTCAAAAATTCGAGCGGCCATCTTGTCAGTCACACAAATCAAGAAAGATGAAACTGTTTTGATTAAGATTTAACAAATAGAAGTTTATTAAAGAAAAAAAAAGAACAAAGCGAGGAAACTCGCAATATTATGAAGTAAATAAACTCGACGCCGTGTGGAATGGAAACCGGAAATAATTTGTGAAAGGTAAAAGTAGAGCATAGAGGTCAACCTCTGAAATGATATCTCACGAGACTCATAAAAGAGGAGTGAAGAAAAATAAAGAAATTGAAGGATTCAAGTCTTGTTGTTAGGAATGTTGAGCAGAAGAATAAAAAGTTTTGAGGAATAATAAAAATAAAAAATAATAAAAAGGAGGGAAACTGTTTTGTGAAAAGAAAATGATAAAAAGGAAATGTTACTTATTTTTCACCTTTTTCTTTTATTTTTTGTTTCCTGTTTTTTTATTTCGCCGCTAAAAGCTTTCCTTTTCCACCCTTTTGAAGGAATAAAAAGGTGGGAAAAAGTAAGTGAGTTGAAAGCAGATAAACAATAAAAGATGAAAAGAAGGAAGTATTGAAGGAAAAAAAAATTATAATATTAATAAAATAAATTTCCATTGTGTTGTTTACGTCTGTGGTTGAACGAGAGAAACGATGTCTTTTATCGAATCCTTTCAGATTTTTCTTCTCTTTTTAAAAACGAAATCATCCAAGCGTAATAATATTAATAATAACTCAAGTAGTAAATAATTTCAAAATGACGAACGAGAGAGATGAGAATGAGGTGGAAGTTCTCAAAAACAATTTTCCTTTTGTCAAAATTACATCAACTTTTTCGTTATTATTAAATTTTTATTTTAAAAAGGTTTTTTTTCCTCTGTTCTTTACAAATTTTTGTTCTTCTTTTGTTCCTCACCTTACAAACGCTTTTAAAAAAACAGCCATAATACAAATTTTATTCAGGTCATCGACATATCGGAATAAGAAATACAAACGAAACCTCTAGAAATGTGTGCAATATTTGTGAAATGACTTGCGTGAACAAAAATGCATAATAGTGAGCCTCCACCAAAGATAAAAATCACGATCACAGTAAGCTCAGTATTGCTCTATCAATCCGTACCGTCTATTTCGACACTCACAAGACTGTGCAGTAATAATCAGAAATCAATTCTGTATATGAGTGTGCAATATTTATGAAATTAGGTGTTGACAAAGGTGTGTGTGACTTATGAAACAAATATCGTTGGCCAAGAATAAATTGAACTTTCCGTACAAACGTGAAGCATTTGTAAACTGAGTTATGTACATAGGAGTGTGCAATATTTATGAAATGGGATCATCAAAATAAATGAAATCTCTTGAGGGGTGTGCAGTACTTATGAATTGAGATTTTTAATTCAAAAAATTGAAACTAAAACTCTCCTCAAGTGTGCAATATTTATGAAATGAGACCTATAATGTGTGAAATCCTTGAGGAAAACTCTGCATCGTCTGTCACGGGAGTTCAGCACTAAAATGTGCAATATTTATGAAATGAGATCTTCAATCCTGACTCGAAATGAAACCCGTTAAAAATTGTGCAATACTTATGAAATGAATTGTTTGTAAGAGTGTGCAATATTTATGAAATGAGACTTGTCGTTTGTGATTCATTTCTCATGAGGGTATCCTTGGGACTCATGTGCACAGAAAGGTGTGCAATATTTTGAATGAAATGCTTACACAGAAACGTGTAAGATTTATTTTAAAAAACCTCAATTAAACTGTGCAGTATTTATGAAATTTTTCAAAACTGCGGTATTTACAAAATTAGACCTCTGAGCAAGACAGTCACAGGTTTCATTTCATAAATATTGCACACGTAGAAATCCGTATATAAGACATGTTCATTAAGATTCGTTACTCATAAAATAATCCTTGGTAAAAGTGTGCGTTATTTATGAAATGAAATTTTATTCATGACTCGAAATGCAACCTCTTGAGGAGTGTGCAGTATAATTGAAATGAACTCTTCACACAAGTGTGCACCAATTATTGAAAAAGTGTTTGAACAACGTAACATCCGCTTTGTCATTATTTCCGGTTAACAAAATCTCTCAGCATTTCTGCTGAATTCTATAATGAGAGTGGTTGAAAGCGGGTTCACCGATTCTCGTAGATGAAGGAAGAAAGGAAGGAAGGAGGGAGGAGGAGGAGGAGAAGAGGAGGAAGAGGAACCAACGACTTTTCAACGGTGACGAAGGACGACAACGTGAAATCGTTTCCCATTTCTCTTCCTTAAGGACACTTTCAAGCGTTTCGAAAGGAAACAGCCAACAGGAAAAGGAGGAGGAGAAGGATGGAAGTGGAGGAGAGGAGAGGAAGAAACGAAATTTGTGGGGGATTTTCGATCGAAACAGATCATTGATTGACAATATTTACAAAACTTTAAAAATTTTTGTGTTTACCCGGACTGACCTCAGTGACCGAAAAATCCTTCACTCGGGTTTGTCTACTTTAGATAGGCGCGATTGAATTTCCTTCGAAAAATTATTGATCCTTGCGGGGAAGAGTTAGTTCCATAAATACTGCACACTTTTACTGAAGTTTCCACTACTTGAGATAATACAACGACGGAGATTATTACCAAGTTGGTGAATGGGCGGGTGGAAGATCAAGGAAAGGTGATCACGTCATGGCAGAATATACAAGATCAGGTTCAAACCTGAGAAAGCCTGGACTGACTACATGCAAACTGAAAGAAGCGATTTTCCTCCAAGTCTGAGAATCGACAGACTGCTGACAAAGATCACAATTATTCAGTTGTTTAAATACCAACAAATCGCTCTGAGGTTATAAAGGGATTTCTCACGTGTGCAATATTTATGAAATGAAACCTGTGACTGTCTTGCTCACACGTCCAATTTTTAAATACCGCAGTTTTGAAAAATTTCATTTCATAAATACTGCACAGTTTTATTGAGGTTTTTAATAAATCTGACACGTCTCTGTGAAAGCATTTCGTTCCAAAAATATTGCACACTTTTTTCATCACACTTTGACAAAGCATACCCTCATGAGAATCGAATCACAAACCGCACTTCTCATTTCATAAATACTGCACACTTTGGCCCACTTCATAAATATCACACATCTCTGTGTAAGTGTAAGGCATTTCACAAATATTGCACACTTGGGAGGAGTGGTTCCGTTTCAATATCTTTTTCATTCAAAACCTCATTTCAAAAGTATTGCACACTTTTACGGAAGCTTCTTTCATGAGAGATGAATAAAAAGGACACGTCTTCCCAGATTGTACAACGTACAACCAGAAACAATTTTATCTGAACACTCGGACTCAGATTGAGTTAGATCATTTTCAAAACGGATTATTAAGTTGGTAATCCTGTTTCTGACTTGTTGCTTTTCAGTTTTCTTTACCCGACAATGACGTCGACAATGACACAAAAGCTCCTCTCTCTCTCTCTCTCCGGTTTTCATTAGAAAAAAGCTTCCGAGGATGATTTTAGTTTTTGAGAGGATTCTGTCGTCCCTTGTCAAATCCCCTTTTTTGTGTGGAAAAGTTGATAAGCCCCCATCCCCCACCCCCGATGATAATAAGAACCCACCCCCGAAAAATTCTCGGCTTTTTCTTATTATTAAATCAGAAAAGCTCACCGATGAAAGTGAAGCTTCCGTGGTTTCCAATCTCGTTAACCTAAGTCTCGTAACAATGGATGCTGGGAGAGGGCGGGATTAGGGTGAGGTTAGGATGATTTGGCTTTGAAAACTTGGGTGTGTCATCTCTAAAGCTCATCACATATTCAGTACAAGTAGCCCGCAACCTTTTCTCAACCCCCCATCCCTCAGTCATTATATTCCGAATGAAACTGTATATGTGCTTGGAGGTTCCGCCCCTGCCATACAGTAATCCTCTCTCTCCAATTTGTTGTTGTTAACTGTATTAAAGGTTCTTAAGATATCGTACAGCATCACAAAAGTCTGGCGAAACCTTTCAAGTCGGATCGTAATGATGATAAGAGAAGGAGGATGGGAGGAGGGTAGAAGGAGACGAACGTTCTAAATGTCTCCTTCGGGGAGAAAGAACCATTAAAAAAACCGGAAATCTTCCCAACCGGAAGGAGAATAGGTCCCATCAATGAAGAGAAGCTTTCGGGAGGGTGGGGGGAGGGAAAGAAAGCTCGACCGTAATTTACAAACTCCGTTCGGCTATAAAAATTATTTATGAACGCATTCAAAGAATCCCGAAAAGAAGGCGGTGGGTCGGAGGGGAACAAAAAGTTTTTTATCCTCGGTAGAGAAGAAGATGGCGGCGGGACGGATTATAGAAAGGTGTTAAGGGGCCGGTCCGATGACATGGGAAAAAGACCGAATTTCTCTCGATTGTGAAGCTTTTCTATAGAAGAGGACTCAGACGGGGGTGAGAGGGGATGCGGGGAAGGAGGAAGAAGTCGGTGAAAGAAAGAAGAAGATAGATTTATGAAGAAAGATATCTCGAATCGATACTGAGGAGAAAAGACCCGGAGGAGGAGGGGTGTGTGATCTGAAGACATTTGTCAAAATTGAAATGACCTTCATGTCAAATCCCGACGTCTGACGTCGAACAAAGAAATAAAAATTTTTCCTGTATTTTCTTTTTAGTATATTATCGGAAGAAACGGAAAGTGTCACTGACAACATCGAAGACGGAGGAGGTGTCGAAAGCAATCCAAAACCAAAAGAAAACTAAACGAAAATACTCCTGGAAATCAGCAAATAGAAACAGTGCATCCCCTCCCCCCAGAAAGTGGAAACAAAAAACCGGAAGCGACTTTCCACGCCACCCATATTTCATAAATATTGCACACCTTTCCCATATCTTTCATTTCGATGTGCTATTCTCAAGTTCTCGCTTCGCGGTTAAGCTATTCAGACTCCACCGCCTTCAACAACTACCTGGAAACCTACTTTCAAACTCCCTAGTGTATACAACTTCCGGTTTGAGACTACTCAACAATATTGACAATACAAAGGGAAACCGGATATAAATTCTCCAACCTCCCATTTCCGCCCCTTTTTTCAAACCGAAGAACTTAGTTTCAGACTCAACTTTCCCTCCTCCGACCGCCATCTTGTTTCAAATTTGAAACAAAACTGAAAACGAAGAAACTGAGACGCTGTGGCGTGTTATTAAAAGCTCCGCAGGTGGGATTTCAAAGGAGATGAGAAGGATGGAAGGAAGAGGAGAACGGGGGAGGAGGAGGAAGGAAACCACACGTGTGAAAGTACGAAAGTGGTTTCTCTCTCGAAAAGTGGTGGAGGACATTCAAGACGACTCGTTTCAATGAGGAACCGGATGTGGAAGTGGAGAGCAAACGATTTTCAATATTTAGGTCAAACCGGAAACCGAAAGCTTTGCTGTCTCATTTCTTCGAATTCGGAGGAAGTGAGCTCGGTTTGGTTTCGTATCGCGCCTACAAATTTCAACGTGTTACCTGTCACCCGGGCCGGGGGGTTTAAGATTTAACTGTGTACGGGATTCGCTTTCATCGGGCCGTTAATCTTTGATCACGTGACGTTTAAACTTTTTATTTATTTGCCAGAGTTCGGGGATGAACGGGGAGTGGGGGGGGTGGAAAGAGGAACCCGAAACAAGTGTGCTCGACGCGTTCGGTAGTACACCTTTTTAAAACGCAATTTGGTATTAATCATGTTCTTAATTTTAAAGAGGAGACGAAAGGATGAGAAATAGAGCGGAAGAGAGTAGAAGAGGATGAGGAAGAACGGAAAAAGATCCGTTCAGGCGTGAAGGCGTTCGAAGAATAAGAGGACGACGACGAAGAAAGAGAAGAAAACCTCGAAAGACATTTAAAAAAGGCGAAAAGGAAATCAGGACACTTCCAACCCCCTCTCACCCCCATCCACCCTCTCCGAAACGGAAATGAAAAATAAATTTCAGATCCAAATATCCGTGCGGAGGACCCAACGGATTCGGACACGAACGGAAACAAAGGAACGGAAACGGGGAAAGTTTTTGTAACGGTTTTTCAAAGCGTTCGGAGGGATGAGGGAGGAGGGCGGAAGGGAGAAAAGGCAAACAAAAATGTCCGAACGATTCGTTTGCATTTATTGTAATGGATGACGTGTGCGCAGGAGGTGGGCATCTGTCTGTCCGCCTGTGTTTTTATGTGTCATTGCCATAACTTCCGATTTGTGTGAATGGACGTTGAGGACGGGACTTTCACGACCGGAAGTGAAATCTATGTTGACTTTATGAATTTCCTACTCATCTCTCTCTCTCACTATATCAAAGTCTATGATGACTTTAAAACTCTTCTAGAACCCTATGGAAACTTCAATCAACCCTCCCACGCCCACATCAAAATTTCAAACGATGAAAATCAATTATAACCGGAAGTGAAATTTATAATTCAAAGGAAGTTCACTTTCGAAGAGAAAGTTTTCAATAAACCTAAGATTGAATCGTAACATGAAACTTTTCTGTAAAAAATTTCGCAACCGGAAGTTGAGGAATATTCCCACAAGACTGAAGCGGAGCTCAAACTCACCTCCGGTTTGCCAGCTTACTCTAAGAACCGGAAATTGAGAGAAGTCGTATGTAATAAAGACTTTTACTAGAATCCCCTGGATGAGACTTTTGTTTAACTTCCGGTTTGTGAGGATGAGGTAGAGTCACAAAATACATCTGACTAATAGAGTGACAGCTCTAAGTTAGACCACTCTCGCACATCGTGTGATTGTAACGTTTGACGAATGGAATACAACTCGGCACGACTTCCGGTTTATACCATTTTTCTGTTATATCAAAACCGGAAGTGAATTTTATAATTGAATGGAAGTCGTCCGAAAGGGAAAATTTTCAATTAACGGAAGACTGAATCGTAAAGATATTTCCTGAAACTTTTCTTTTACAATTTCGCAACCGGACATTGAGAAATATTCCCGACAAAATTAAATTAGAACTCAAATCAACTTCCGGTTTGTGAGTTTTTCTATTACTCTCAGAACCGGATATTGAGAGAAGCCATTTGATGAGGTCTAGTGAGGACTCGTACAATTTGACAATTTCAACTGAATCCTGTGTGTGGAGTAGGCTTTTGTTTAACTTCCGGTTTTTGAGGACATCGAAGGTAGAGTGATCAAAGCGCCTCACTAACGGTAACAGTTATGAGTTGACTCCTCTCCCACATCCTGTCATAGTTAAGTTTGACAAACGGGATCAAAACTCGATTCAGTTTCCGGTGTATACGATTTTTATACAACTATCTCCAAACCGGAAGTGAAATTTAAAATTCAAAGGAAGTTAAGTTTAGAAGCAAAAATGTTCAATACTCCTGAGATTGAACCATAAACAAACTTCTTAAGACTTTTTTCTAGAAAAATTTCTTAACCGGAAGTTGAGGAAGTTTCTGAACAAAACTGTATTAAAAGTGAAACCTACTTCCGGCTTGTGAGTTTTTCTGTTACCCTCAAAGCCGGATACTAAGAAGCCATAATTGTTGAAAACTAGTGAGGACTTGTGCAATGTGACAATATCACCAGACTTCCCTGGACGAAGCTTTTGTTTAACTTCCGGTTTGTGAGGAGGCGTGAGGCAGAGTGACTACCACTTGACTAACTGTAACAGCGCCTGACAAGAAAGTAACAGTTGTGAGTTGACCCATCTCCTATATACTGGAATTGTACAGACCCCAAAACCGGGATCAGAACATCATTCAACTTCCGGTTTGTACGATTTTTTCTGTTATATCAAAACCGGAAATGAAATTTGTAATTGAAAGGAAGTTAAGTTTAGAAGGAAAAGTTTTTAATAAACCTAAAATTGAACCCTAAGTAAACGTAGGACTTTTCTCTCACAATTTCGAAACCGGAAGTTGAGGAATTTTCAGGCGAAATTGTATTAGAACTGAAACCACTTCCGGTTTGTGAGTTTTTCTGTTACCCTCAGAACCGGATACTCAGAGAAGCCATATTTGTTGAAGACTAGTGAGGACTTGTGCAATCTGACAATATTACCAGACTCCCGTGGACGAAGCTTTTATTTAACTTCCGGCTTGTGAGGAGGTTTAACACCAGACCAACTGTAACAGCACCTGACGAACAAAGTTGTGAGTTGACCTCTCTCCCACATACTGCAATTGTCCAAACCCAAAAACCGCGATCAGAACTTCATTCAACTTCCGGTTTGTACGATTTTTCACTTGTCTCAAAACCGGAAGTGAAATTTATTAGCAAACTCAACCCGGAAGTAGTCTAAAACAATACAGTTTTAACAAACGCAACATGAAAATATTCTCAAATACTTTCTCTTTAATTTAGAAACTGGAGTTCTTCTTCTAACAATGCCTTTCGGATGAAGCAAAAACCGGAAATGATTGTATTAGAGGAGTTTTTTATGTTCTCTGTAGCAACCATCAGGAAAATTTAATCTCTTTTATCAAAATTAAAATTTAAAAAGAAAATTCAAAAGGTCGAAACGAAAGATTCCTTCCACGGAGTTGGTTCAAAGGGTAACTTTAAAATTAAAAAATTTTTTGGAAGCCCGGAAGTTGAAGGAATTTCAAACAAAACTTAAATTTGAATGAATCTGACGTCGTAAATCACTAACCGGCTAACCGGAAGTTAAGTAATTTTCCTGTCGAAACATAAATTTGTAAATGTTTTCCCTCCGTTTTTTTGAATTTTGCAGTTAACTGTAACTTGAGGTAGAAAAACCAAAATTATGTCAAATTTGAAAAATTTGAATTGGAGATGTGCACTCTCTCTCTCTTCACTACAGCATTCAAATTCGAATATCGTCAGATTTGGAGAAAGGACTCATTTCTACTTTCGAGCGTTTCGCGGAAAATGGAAACTAGGTTACCATCACAGCCTTCTTTCAAAAACTCTCAAAATCACTCTTTTCAAAATCCCAATAAAAAAATTCCAAACGTCAAAATGCAAATTTGCCTCTTCCCTTGTTTTCATCCCCCCTCTACCCCCCCAAAAAATTCGAAAAGTTTGCCTTGCTGACTTTAAAACAGGCAGAACTGTTTGCAAACAAATTCGAGGTCTTGAATGACGAGGCTTGTGAGTCGGGCTATCTTGTCTTCCTCTTCGTATTCGTCTTCCTTTCCTCTCGTCATTTTTCTCTTCCTGTCTTTCTGTTTTCCCTTCTGCTGTTTATTCGTTTTTTCCTGTCGGTCTTCTTGTTCTCTTCTCTGCTTTCTAACTTTTAGTTTTTTTTTAACACTTCTCTCTCGGTCCGTCCACTACTTCCTGGTTTTCTTCGTGATTCTCTTGTTTTCTTTTGATCTTCATTCTGTTTCTCTTTCTAGTATCTCTGTTTT
>JADMLL010000009.1:2624069-2675048 GCA_016920875.1 Columbicola columbae | reverse complement strand
CACACCACATACCAAGACCAACAGAGCGGAGCTAGCAAACAAACCCACACTCGGAAAATTCCACAACAGAAACGAATCCGATGAAATGATTGACTAATTGATCGATCAAACCCAGATGGACAGGAAATGATGACGACAGAGACAAACCAACAGACGAACGTCAAAAAGAAATGATTCAATTAAAAACCGGAGAACGCATTCCAAAGGTGATTCTAAGCCTGAACATCAAAAACAACGAAAAGAGACGAAGAAGGAAGACAAAAGGAAGAAGAGAAAGTGGAGGAGAAGATAGAAGGCAGAAGAGACGACTTGGCAACAACGCCATTCACACAAAAGCATTCTAACAATGGGGACACTCACGTCTCCACTTTCCCGCCAAAAAATTCAAATTTTCAATACGAAAAGAACTGAAAAATTGACAACATCAACAACAACACGAGCGTGAAGAGAGATTCGAAGAGGCGGTGGAGGGAGGGAGAAGCGTCGGAGGGGAGGGAAACTCATTTTTCTTCTGCACATTTATCGCCCACTTTTCAAATTCGTGTTTTGACAAGAAACCAACTAAAATAAATAAATATATAAATAAATAATGAGAGCGGACATTAATAATAAAAAATGGAATCGAAAATAGAATTTGCTTTTTCCTTTTCTCCGCGGTAAAAGGGCGGGAAAATGGCGGAAACGAGGAGGAGGAAGAGAGGACAAGAAGGAGGGAAAGAAAAGCATCGAAAGCTTTCACTTCATTTCCTTGTTCCTCGAATTTTTTTGTTGTGATTTTTCAAAATCACGGTCAAATGAGTGAAGAAGGAGGAAAGAAAGAAAGGAAAATAGGACAAAAAGTCATTTCCCGGAGGAGGAGGAGGAGGAGGAATGGACAATAAAAGAGTTAAAGAGGAGGAAGGGAGGACATTTTCCGAAAATGTTAAAGAGAATCTTTATTTTTATTGTTTTTAATTTTTATAAGACGCCATTTTGAAAGTCAATGGCTTTTTCAGAGACCTCTTTGGAAGGCGGTGGAGGAGGATAAGATGGAGGGAGGGAGGAGGAACAGCTTTTCTTTTTCCTTCTTTTCTTTTCATTCTCTGTTTTTATTGCGAATCGAAACTCTGACTAGAACTTTATCAAGATTTTTGGGAGAGTCGGAGGAAAGTTATGTGGTCATGTCCTCCCTCCGGAGAAACCTAATTTCGAAAGTGAGGTCCACTCTCTCTCCATTTCTGTTTTCCATTTCTTTCTCTTTTCTTGTTTTGCTTCTCTCTCTCTCCCTCTCTCCATGTCAAGTTGTCTTTTTGTCTTCCTGTTTTCTCTCCTCTTTTTCTTTCTGTCTTCTTCCCTTTCCCTTAATTTTTCATTTCCTCTCTCCTACTATTTTGAACTTTCTCTCATTCTATCTCCTTGTTCCTGTCTCTTTTCTTAGTTTGTCTCTTCTTCTCTCTTGTATCTACCTCCTCTGACACCACCCTATTGTTTACATTCTGTGCTTTTATTTTTTTTGTCTCTTTCTTCCTTTCTTTCTGTTTTGTCTCTTCTGCTGTTTCTCTTCCTTTTGCCCTAGCTCCTCTCTATTGTTCTTTGTCTGTGGTCTAAGAATGATTTTCCTCTCTTCTCCACCTCAATTTGTCTTTTTTTTCTTTTTGTCTTCCTATTTTGCTCTTTTTTTTCTTACTCTTCTTCCCTTTTCTTCTTTCTGAAGTTTCTCCTTCCTCCACCCTCTTGAGACTTCAATTGTCCTCTCTCAATCTGTCTTCTTGCTTCTACCTCTTTCTGTATCTGTGTGTCAGTTTCCCTTTTTTTCTTGTCTGTTCTTACACTCTGTATTTATCTCTCTCTGCTTCCGCTTTATTGGTTCTATTTCTTTCTGTCCCTTGCTCTTTCTCTTTTGTCGCTTTTTTTCCTTATCTCTCTGACTCAGCTCTATTGTTCTATTTCTTTCTGTCTGTTTTACTCTTCTTTTCCTTCCCTTGGGTTTAACATTTTCTTTTTTCCTGCTCTCTAATTCTGTCATTCTGTTTTCGCCTCTTTTCCTTCCTTTCTATCTCGTTCGCATTCGCAATCTGTAGCTCTCTCCACAATTCCTCTCTCTCCCCTCCCTTCTTACTACTGCTCCTCTTTCTGCCTTCCTGTTTCTCCCTCTCCCTCTCACTCTCTCTTTTTGCTTCAATTTCTGTCGGTTTCTTGCCTTCTACCCACAACTCCCGACAAGCTTCTCTCAAAATATTCTAGAAATTTCTCTTTCGCATTATCCTCAAATTACAACCACCAAAGCAGACCTAAAGAGGGCGGGAGAAGGTTCAAAAGCAGAACGCCCCAACCGATTCTAAAACCCAAATTCGAAGTCTATTTAATGTGACAAGACCTCGCGACTTGGCGAGAGTTTAGACGCCATTTTTCATCTCCAATTCAAGATAAATTGACTCCAATTTTCAATAGTCAAGTCCCGCGAGAATATTCCAAATTCAAAAGCGGAAATTAATTACTAACCACTTCCGGTGGCAGTGAAATATTATAATTATAAACAAATATTATTATAATAAATGATTCATAATATTTATTTATTTATATTCCGCATCTACTGAGTCTTGGAGACATTACTCCACTCGGAGGATGAACAGTTGGAGTCAAAAAGACTCGTTCGAACGGCCGGGAAACTCAAGTATTTGGATCACGTTCGCCCGGCCGCCATTACGGGAAGTGGCTAAGAGAGATGGAGACTGTTCCGATGGTTCGTACCACTTATTTATTGATATTTGACCTGAAAATTTATCCGGGCCATCGGATAGGAAGAAGAGTAATAAAACCGGAAACGGGTTTCGTTGCTGAAAGGTTAATACGATTTCCAGAAGGCGGTGAGTTTCAGTTTTGAGATGAGGAAACCGCGAATAAGGATCAAAGGTTTTGGAGAGGAAAACAAAATGTTTTAGGGAAGAGGAACAGGGAAAATCGAAAAAAGGTTGACTCGCCGCCATTTTGTTTTCACTCTGAAGTGGTGGTCATCAGAAGAACGTTGATTAATATTTTCAGCACGATTCCGATGCGGATAGATTGTCGAAGAGAACACACGCGTTTGCCTCTCTCTCTCTCTCTCTTCTTTGTTTTTTAACTTTTTCAAGAGAAATTTAGTTTTCGTGAGGAAATTGGGTCGAAAATTCGGTTTCTTTCTCTCCATCTTTTCTTCCCCCTCCCTTCCTCATCTTCTTCTTCTCCTGGTCTACCTTCTCCTCAAGGAATTCATTTTCAAGTTTCAACTTCGATAAATTGAGAGAAATTATTTTTCTTCCTTCTTTCTTTACTTCCGATCTATTTATCTGCCTGTTGGTCTGTCCATCTATCTATCTATCTCTCTGTATGCCTAAATCTCTTTCTCTCTCTCTCTTTTATCTTTTTATTTCAACCAGTCCTTCAGTTTATTGGAATTTATGTTTGTGTCTGTTGGTCTAACAACCCTCTAACAACCTCTCTATATATAAATATATATTTTTTATCTACCAGCATGTATAGTTGTATAAAATATATATTATATACGGGGGTAAACCAGATATTATACGCAATATGGTTATAATTTTGTTTATGTTGGTAGCGCTGTCGTGAAACGTCAGATTTGAGGTTTAACTATTTCTATCTCTATACAGATTACTTCCTGCTAGGTTAGTTTTACTGTCGCTGTCGTACCGTTAACCATGGCCCTGTTGCTACCAAAAAAGGGTAAAGCTAAGTGATGAGCTATCAGGTATACCAGGGCCAAAATTCAACCAAAATACCTACCTAGCGGTTGATATAAGTTTCTTTATCTTTATCTTTCTCCTTGTCAGTATATCTGTATATCTGTCTGTCTTTCTTTTTATCTCCCAAAGGTTTTCTTTATCGGTTCGACAATTTATATATATATATGCAACTCAATGAATAGGTGTATAAAGTGACAGACAGACAAGTAAATAAGATGAAGAAATAGATAAAAGCATAAATTCAAAAGCTGAAAAACAGAAAGATAAAAAAATACACAGAACTTTATCTATCTTCTATCATTTCTGAAAACTTCTGTCGTTTTTATTTATCCACCGCTTTTTTTCATTTTACCGGAAATAATTTTTAAAATTTTTCAAAATATCAGGCACAAATATCTAGGAGGTGTAGAACTAAGGATTAATTAGGTGATAGATAATCACACAGATAACGGAAGGGTGCAGTGATTTATGCATTAACAAATAGATAGCTAGAAAGAGAAAGCGTAAACTATACATAATTAAATATACCAAAAACTATAGTATGTATACAAAGATATACTAACGAAATGTATTGTATTAGATATGTAAATAATTTGACAAGTATAGACAATACGATAGAATGAAAAAAAACAAACCGAAACAATGAGACATAGATAAATTCACAAACACGCCACAGACATACACTTTCATAGCCAAACAGATTTGTATAAGGTTTACAGTTTATTTATCTATGTGTCCATGGTTCCTTTTTTATTTATTATTCTATATAATTATTTGTATCTGTCAAATACATTATATTAACCTAATGGACTATATATATTTTTATCTTCCTATTTTTTGGTTGATCAATATATCTGTCTACCGTTTTTCCATCTTTTTAGCCGCCCGTCTATTTATTGAGCTGTGTATCTATCTACCTACCTACGGGCCTGTGGATTTATATGTTTCTCTAGTTTCAAATTCGATTAACTTTGAAAAATTAATTTTCTTTGTGTCTATTTGTCTGACTGATGGCCTGTCTATCTATCTATCTCTCTGTATGCTTAAATCTCTCACTCTTCCTCTGCCTGACTATTTATATATATTTCGATTGGTCATTCTGTCAGTTTATTATCTGTTCGAGTATTGATTTGTATATCTACAGCTCTATATATCTCTGCCTGTGGTTTGTTTCTTAATTTATCTACACATGTCGTTGTATCTGTTACCTCTCATTATATCCATTTAATTATGTATATTAATTAATATTTAGTTTATGGTCAGTCAATCTATTTATCTATTTGTTGGTGTATAAATCACTTCACTTCTCTGTTATCTGTTTGATTATCTATCACCTAATTAATCGTTAGTTTTACACTTTCTAGATATTTGTGCCTGATATGTTGAAAACTACTTATAAGTACTTCCGGTAAAATGAAAAAGTTTTATCTACTGTAGATAAACAAATAAAACGGAAGGTTTGAGGAGTGAAAGAAGATAGAAAGGGCTTGGTTGCTGTCACGTGGTCCGGACTCTTCAATCTCTTACTCTTCAGTTGATGACTTGACTTAATACCCGGGAAAATTTCCTGCGAATGAAATCGAAAGCGGAAACGGAAGCGGAAGCGGAAGGAAAGAAAAATTCACTGTAATGACCAAACCCATCAATGTTATAACGGGTCATTAGGTCTTGTGCGGACTTGAGAAAACGTTTCCGTGTCAGATACAGGCCAGCCGAAAAATGTTTTTTGGGTCATTTGAATTAAACCGGAAGTAGTTAAGTGTACTGTTTCGGAAAACACGTTCCAACGACTCATTAACGATTCATTTCACCCTTTTTTCTAGCTTAGATTCAATCCTCAAAAGCGTTCGTTTGCTCACTTTCGCCAAGTCCTTTCCCCCAAACCGGAAATACGACACCAAATCAAGGGCCGGGGCAAATTAAAATTTTTTTCTCCTCTTCTGAAGCATGTCGGAGGAGGTCCTGGTTGGAGTGATTTTAGAAAAAGGTTTCATTTTTATACGAAAAAGAGGAGGATTATGTAAACAATGCGAAACCGGAAACAGGAAAGAGGAAGCGCATAAATCAGAACGTGAGGTCTCGCAAGGTTTTCGTCAACCGTCACCACCCCTTAACTCAGCGCGTTTCCGGTTGGTGTGACGATAAAACAAAAGAAAAGGTTTTGAACCGTTCGGAGAGGAAAGTAAAAGAGAGAAAGGTTGAGATGACACTTCCGTTTCCTCCTCCTTCCTCTCACGTTCTCTCTTCATTTCGGAAAATCCGTCATCTTGAGTGAATTGAGAGTGAAAACGTTTCCTTGTCACGTTCGATTTGACGTTCGTCACGATTTTCTTCCTTTCCTCAACTTTCCTCCTCCTCCCCCCTCTCTCGAAATCAATGATTTTATATTTCACTTCCGGCTTTCTTCTTTTTTTGAAATCGGTTCGCGAACGGCTGTACCGAACCAGATTTCATTTCCTACTCATCGATTGAACAATTTCCTTTTAAAGCATATTGTCAAGGTCATGTTTCCTTTGTGCGGTCAAACTACATCGTAACTACTTCAGAGGGTTGTAGTGTCCTTTATAAACCATACTTCCGGAACCGGAAGTTGCTCAGATTCAAACTTATCATTCGTCACTGAGTGCAATAGGATTTGTGGGAGAACTGAACTCTCAACGAGTACTTCTCCAGTCAGGCGATTTTATCAACTTCATTCAAAACCGGAAATGACCGGAAATAAATGAAAATGAGAAACCGGAAGTAGGTAAACACTTTATTGCGGGTGTAGAAGGTGGAAGCTCTTAATCGTCTTAGTTTCGTTCCGATTATTGAAGCTTTTCTTTCTTCTCTCACGGTCTCTTTGTCCGCCATCTTGTTTCTTTCACCTTGTGCTAAACGCTTTTTCAATTTTCACGTAAGCTTATTTATATTTTTATACTTTGAACAGAAAATATATAAAAATAAAATTTTATTGCTCGACGGAGACTTAAAAATAAACGTTCGCGTAATAAATGTTTCAATTCGGATTTGGGAATAAAAATCACAAAAGATGTCTGCACTTCTTCTCCTCTTCCTCCTCTTTCTACTTCTTCTTCTTCTTCTTCTCTTCCCTCTCCCACCCTCTTCCTCATTTTTGTTAACACTTTCCCTCCTCCGTTGTCCCAAAGTTTAAATTTAAAATCAAATTTTAGAAGAGGCGAACGAACGGACACCATTTTGATGTCTGTTGAGGTGAAGGTGACAAGCAGAAAGGAATCCCGTCTCTCTCGCCATCTACTTCCGGTTTTGTTTTCCGACTGATTTCATTTCAATCTTTCTTTAGTTTGCTACTACCATTTCCTTCTTCTCCGTCTTCCTTTTTCTTGCTTCTCTCTCTTCTAGTGGTAGTGATGTTAGTGCTTTTGGCTATTACACCGTTTCGAGTCAGATTGTTTGGTTGGAGGTGAGAGAGCTTTGTGTTACCTTAGTCAGACGTTGGGTCTTCTTTTCTAACTGAAGGTATCATGCTCGGTGGTGGGAAGTTCAGTCTCGAATTTGGGTCGAAATTCTTTCATAAATAATGCACACTTCCTTCAAGAATCAATTCCGCAAGTATTACACACTGCCTTGGATCATTCGTTCCACAATAACTGAACACCATTGGGTAGGACTTATTTCATAAAAAATGCACAGATTTTTACAGAGGTGATTCAATAAATACTTCTCACTCTCTTGGAGAACTAATTTCATAAATAATGCACACTCTGTTGGAAAATTCATTTTCTAAATACCTCACATTTTTATTGAAAAATTTTGATGCATTTCATAAATACTGCACACCGTCTTCGGGGATTTATTTTGGAAATTTTTGAACACGGACTGGCGAATTTCATTTCAAAAATTTTGCACACTCATTTTAACCTAATGACATACAAGTGAAACATTTTCTTAAATCGCTTATTTCATAAATATTGCACACTTCCTTCAAGAATTATTTCCACAAGTATTACACTCTGTCTTGGATCATTTGTTTCACATTAACTGAACACCATTCAGTAGGACTCATTTCATAAATAATGCACAGTTTTTAGACAGTTGATTTCTTAAATACTACTCACTCTCGTGGAGAGTAATTTCATAAATATTGCACACTTCCTTCAGTAATTAAACTCTTAATTACCCCACATTTTCTTCTAAAATATAAAATTTGTTCATAAATATTGCACGCTTATAAAGAAAACTCCATTTCAAAAATAGTGCACACTCCTTTCAAGAATTCATTTCGTAAATATCCCTCACTCTTACAGAGAACTAGTTTCATAAATAATGCACACTATCATCAAGAATCCATTTCAGAGGTGATGCAGGATTCCTCGGAGGATTCATTTCATAAATATTGCACACTTTACTGAAGAATAAATCTCATAAATCTTGCACACGCTCATTTTAGCCTGATGACATACATATGGAACATCTTCTCAAATCGCTTATTTCATAAATACTGCACACTTACTTGGAGAACCCATTTCGGAATAAGTGGACACTGTAGTGGAGAAGTCATTTCACTAACCTAAAGGTGGAAGGAAGTTCGGTGGTTGACCTCAAGAAGTTATTTATAGTGAACAATGACACTGTGCAATATTTATGAGAGAAAATTCTTTGAAATAGTGTGAAGTGTTCATGTGAATTATGTGAGAGTGTGTGCATTATTTATGAAATGGTTTCATTCGAGACTGAGGTTCATTCTGATGAGGATGTCTTTAGGTGTTGTGGAAATTTTCGGCGAACCTCGACCACCTTTTGCGTGATTATCCTTCAGTATCCTTCCTTCATCTACTTCCGGTTTTGTTTTCCTCTTTTTACGATTCCTCCGCCTCATTCTAGTGATACCTCTTTCACCTTATATTTCCTCTCTCTCTCTCAAAAGTAATGCACAATCAGGGGCAAATGTTCTTTGTTAATGGAAACAGCCCCAAGGTCTATGTCTAACGTCTGCTTATTTGTTTGTGTTGTAACGGTTTTTACGCAATTCTCCTCTCCTCTCCTTCCTCCTCCATTTTTCCTTTTTCCCCTCCTTCTCCTTATCCCGTCTCTCTTCTGGCTTCTTAAGAGAATGAAAGAAAAGACAAAGAAGACAATTCTTATTTTATATAAATTGAAATCCATAAATATTGTTTACGTTTAATTTGAAATTCAGTAAACAAAATTCCTTTTAATAAATATTAAAATGTGGGAAGAAGTCGACGACGACGAGGACGAAGAGGATTGTGATGTGTACGCGTGCGTGGGAGACGGAGGAACAGAGGAAGAAGAGAGGAGGAAGGACATGAGTGCGTTTTCTATAAAGAGATACAAAGGATTCCTTTCTAAAAGATGAAGAAAGAAAATTTTCTTTGTCTCTTTCTACCTTTTCTTCTTCTCTCTCTCTCTCATTTCTATCCCCTTCTTTCATCTTCTCTTTTGTATCACTCTACCTGTTTCTATCTTTATTTCATCTTCCATTGTGTTCTTCCTTCTTTTCTATTCCTCTCTTTTGTATCTCTACTTCTTTCCTTCCTTCTCATCTTCTCTCGCTTTCTTTGTTGTCTCCTTTCCCTCTCTTTTATTCTTCTGTTCATTTACCTCTCTTCTTGTCTCTCTCTTTATTCTCTTTTGTACCACTCTCCTTCTTTCTTTTTCGGTATTTTCTTCTTTCTCTCTCTCTGTTATGCCATTTTCCTCTTTTACTTTTCTGTTTATCTCTCTCCACCTCTTGTTTTGTTTCGCTTCCAACGTTTCTTTCATCTCGGCTTTTTCTTATTTCCTTTTTGTTCTGTTAATATCTTTCCCGGCGCATTGATCTTAACAACAATCTCATAAAACATTATATAAATAACAGTATTTTCGGCATTGTCTTTCTGTTCAGCTTGCTATTTCCTCTCTGGTTCTTTCTGTTTTGATGCTCTTCAAGTCTCTTCATAAATCTTTTCTGTAATCAGTTTCATTGTTTTCGTTTAGCTATGATATTTCCTCTTCTTCTCCTCTTCCATTTCCTTTTGTGTAATTTTTCTTTCTTCTTTTATCTTTCTGTTCATCTCTCCTTAGAACTCTTTTCTCTTAACAAAACAAAATTTTCTTTTTGTTTCCCTTCCTTCTATATCTATCTCATATCTGTCTTTTTGGCATATTTCATATCTCGTACCACACTTAATGTCTTTTTGCTTTTCGTTCATCTTTTCCATCACACTCCTTTTGGCTTCTTTCTCTCTCTTCTCTCCCTAATTAGCCGTTTCAATCTCATCTTCATCTTTTCCTTTCTTCCATCTTCTTTTATCTTATCGTAGCTTTCAGTCATTTCTTTCTCTCTCTCTCTTGCTTCGTTATTCATTCTTCTATCCCAAAATTCCTACCTCCATCTCCTTTTATCTACTTACGTTCAGCATTTCCATTAGAGAAATACGTTTGTCTACGGTTGTTATTCTCCTTCCTTTCTCTCTCTCATGAAATCCATTTCCGGCCGTTAAACCCCAACTTAGGCAACTCTATCAAATTGAATTTTCGTCCCCGTTCGATAATCGTTCGCTCAAATCTTAAACGCCAGCGGTCATTAGGGATTAAAAGATTAGGAAAGGAAATCTCCGTGAGGAGGACGAAATTCGGGTAATTAAGGAGAAGAAGGAGGAGGAGGAAGATGGAGGAAGGGAGGCAGGAGGAAGAACTCAAATGTTTGTTTTGGATACATTAATAGCCTCCGATCTGTTCGAAAGGGTTTGTTTGTGTTTTCGTGGGTAAAGAAAAAGCGAAGAAGAAAACAAACATGGCGGCCGACAGAGTTTGATGATCCGAATTCCAAGTCCCTTGAACCCCAAAAAAATGTTGGTGACCCGTTTTTGGCCCTTTAATTAGGGTCTCTTCTTCTTTCCTCCCTCCCAACGCACTTATAGGAGGTTGGAAAAAGAAGAAAACCGGAAACGACTTCCGTTCGACTTCTTGCACGACAGGAAAAGACCAAAGTCACTCAATCTAGGCGATCGAATCAAGAGACTGTCAATAGGTCCTAATTATCTCCCTCTCCTCCCTTCTGACCCATTTCCGGTCTTCCTTCCCATTTCATCGGGAAAACAGACCGGAAATCTCTAACGAACGCTTTTCATTCCCGATTCCATTCACTAAATTCGTATTCACTCCCCCTCCCCTCCCTCCCGAGTGGTTTAGGACGACGAACAGGCCATTCCGTGAGTTGTACCCTCCTCCAAGCCTCTCTTCACTTCCGGTTTTCGACTTAAAGGAAAATTTCCCTCCGTTGGAAAAACCAGATTTGAAAGGAAAACCCCAAAAAGGTCAAAAGATTTCTCACTCAAGCGAACGTGAACGGAAAGTAGCTGAATGGAGGCGAGGATGAGAGCGGGAGGAGAAGTGTGAGAAGTGAAGAAACCGGAAACGAGATCAGGAAAATGGAAAGTGGACGTGTTGTTCGAGAGGTCGTGTAACCGGATTTCGTTTCAATGGGAGGTGAACGCGAGGAGGAGGGAATTGAACGGTAACCGTGCGAACGGCATCCGTGACAGAAATTTCGGGGGAGGCGAATATTTCCGGTTTAGTTCAAACCGGAAACTAATTTATGACTCGGGGATAATTAAAATGTTTTCCGCGGCTGAAAATCCTTCTCTCGGAGGGTTCAGGTGAGTTGTTATCTTCGGAGTTCGGGCTCTAAATCCCCTCTGAGGATCTCAAAATCCGTCATCAGTCTTCCTCAACCTTTCGAACGTGTCACGACTTGCTGGGGGAGGGAGGGAGGGCCGTTCAAAAACCGTTTTCCCTCCTCAACTTTTCTCCATTGTCCGTTTCTTTTATCTGCCTTCTGAAAAGCTGTCACCTTTTTTCTCTTTCGAACCTCATGTTATCGTTCACCCTTCCTCCACCTCCTCCTGTCGCCGCCATCTTGTATCTACTGGTGTTGAACTTTGTGGGTGCATTTTATGAAATCAAAATCAAGATGACAGGCGTTTCGAACGTCGGAAAACGATCAGGAAAGAAATGGAGAGGAAACAGAATTGAAGAAAACAGAGATGGAGGAGGAGGAAAGGGGGAGGGAGGCTGAAGTTTTCACGCAGATATGCGAAGAGAGAGAGAACGTTTTCGTTTTCTTTTTTTAATTTAAAAAATGAAATTGGAGGTTCAAAGCCGCGGAAGAGGAGGAGGAGGAGCAGAGTCAGAAGAGGAGAAAGAACGTAAGAGAGAGGATGAAAAGGTTCCTTGAATGCAAATGATCTTCCCAGAGGAGGGAAACTGGGGGGAATTAACGGAGATAGGGAGGAGGACGAGGAGGAGGAGGGAGGAAGTATGGAGAGAGTGTGAAGCGTTTTCTCAAATTTTTTCTTCTTCGGAGGAGGATGAAACCTAATCGAAGCGTTCGATGGTCATTTCAACGCGCCGCCATTTTGAAAATTGGTTGATTGGATATCCGTTGGTTCCTTAAAGTCCCCGTCAGCAGTCCGGTGGCTGCCTTTCTCCGATTTTGTTTGGTTTCCGCTTTCTTTTACCCACATTCGGTTGTGTTTCCTGTTTTTACTGCCTTCGTAACGCTTTTCATCGGTTTTCCTTTCACGTTCGCATGGCTGCTCTATTGATTCTAACATTCCCATTCCTTCCATAACTTATTCATTCTCGTCTTTCAGTCTGAATTAATTTATTTCAAAACAGCAAACGTTCGCAAAATTTTATTGCGCGTGGTGTGTGGTGCTGAACGGTGAATGTCAGTGTGGGCTGATTATGAAGTCGGTCAGCAGCCATCTCGTAATCAAAAAGGTCATCCCCTCCCCCGACTTTGGGCGAAACTTACCGATAACATCATCTCAAAAGTCAAGGACTCGAGATGAGAGGGATGAATGATAGAACGGAAACTGCAAGAGAGGGGAGGGGATGAAGAAGGCGTTCGGAATCACACGCACATTGGAACACTTCCAGACGATTCGACGAAAACATTTAAAAGACGTACGCGCGAACGGAAGAGTAACAAGGTCGCCAGCAAAGCAAAAGAAGAAAAAGCTTTTAAAGAAGGAGACAAGAACGGGTGAACGGTTGATGAAAGAGAGAGAAGGAAATGAGATCAGAGATGCCAACGTGACAAGGTCAAAAAATGGCAACGGAAAGTCGAAAGGCCGACCAGCCTGGTCTCTATCAAAAATCAATCAATTAAACGAACAATCATTCGAACGCTTGAAAGCGAACGCCTACACCCTCTCCTCCTCTCCTTTTTGCCCTCACTCAGCATCAAGCCTCCGGTTCTCGAATCTGATTGTTTCCACGTTTCCTGTTTTCCGTTGTCCCGTTCGAACGGTTTTTTCGTTTCCTCTGTCTTCTGCTTAGACCGACTTTCTATCTCTTCTAGGTCATGGAACACGTTCAAACTTGTTTCTCTCTAATATCTGTTGTACTCCCATTTCTCCTTCTTGGTGGTTTACTAGGTGTTTGGCGTATAGTCGTACTTCCCTACTTTGGGCGGCTCTTTGATTTTCTTTTTTAAGTCGAACGCATCAGCGAACGGATTTCTTTGAACGTGACGAGGATTTGTTTTTTTAATTTTGTGCTTCGGGGCTTTGATCACTTTCCTAGACTTTGTGTTTCTCAGGAAAGATGATGACGAAGATTTCCAAGCAATCAGACACATGAGTCTTTCTCGACTCTGACTCACGGGTGAGCAAACGAACGGATTTTTGATTCGTCGATTCCCCGCATTGATATCGAGATGTCTTAGTCATGACTGTTAGTCAAAGTTCTTGAAAAACGGTTACAACAGGGGAGGGTCGATGTGTATCATATGACGTAGGATGGCACGAACCTGCTTCTCTCTTTTCGTCAACTTCCGGTTTTGTTTTCTGATTTTTGGTTGCTTTCATTTTATTCTCTCTTTACTTTGCCAATATTTCTTCCTCCATTCCTTACTCCCCTATCCTACCTCTCTCTTTTGATCTTCCGCCACCTACTTCCGGTTTTGCTTTCAAATTTTAGGATGTTTTCCTGTCTGTCTCTTTACTTTGGTAATATCTCTCGCCCATCCGTCCCCTACTTCCGGTATTGTGCTCCTACCTATCTCTCTCGTTTCTTTTTAATCTACTTCCGGTGTTTTGAATCTATTTTAGGATGCCTCCGCCCACTCAATTTACTTTTACCTCAATCCACGGATCTTCCCTCTTTTCTGGTCTCCCTCTTCCCTCTCTGTTTCGTTATCCGCCATCAACTTCCGGTGCTGTTTCCGATTTTTACCGAATTTTCATCCTCTTCCTCTCTCTTTGGTTCTTCCACCATCTACTTCTAATTTTAGGATGTTGTCATAATTTTCTCATTAATTTGCTAATATCTCTCCCATCCTCTCTCTCTCTCGCTTTTTAACCACTTCCGGTGTTGTAGATCTATTTTAAGATGCCATCACCCACTCTATTCACTGTTCTAAAGTAATTCCTCTGCCTTCTTCCTTTTCCATCTTTCATCTCTTCTGGTTTTCCTCTACCTTTCTTTCTCTCTGTCTCTCTTTTGTTATTCCGCCATCAACTTCCGACGTTGTTTTCAGATTTTTTAACTAATCTTCCGTCACCTACTTCCGGTCTTGTTTTTCTACCTTAAAATTCTTCCACCTACTCTTCGCTTTGTTACTATCTCATCCATCTTCCTCCTTTTCCTTTCACTCGTACCTGATTTTCCCGCTTCCTTCTTTCTCGTACCTCGGTCATCTACTTCAGCTTTTCATTTCAATTTAGGAAGCTTCCGCCAGACCCTCCCATCTCTTTACTTCCATCTTCCTCTCTCTCACGTCCTGTTTCTCCCCGCCTTTCTTCCTCCCTTCCTCAAAACCTTTTTAAACACTTCAACCGGAGTGGCTATCAAATAGACGAAGATTGTTAATCCACGTGACTGAGTAATTATCACGTCAAATTCGTTACGCAATTAGCTAAAAGCTCAGGGTCGGAATCAGGTTTCTAGAGTGTTTTTAATCAATGGCCACCCGGGGAATGGAGTTCGATCGTGAGTTGTGACGTCACTAAAGGTCAAATCGATTTTGTTGACCGGCAGACTCTCAAGGGAGATGAAGGGAAGGAAGGCAGACGCGTGGGCAGAAGCGAATCCAGGTTTTGATGGGTAAATCAAGGAATTGGAAATGTTTTCTTTTGGGATTTTTTGCCGGGTTCGCTTGATTTTGATTTTAATTATGTTTGGACGTTGGCCAAATGTTTATGTGCTTTCTTTCTCTCTCTCTCTCTTTCATCTCTCTCTCTCTCCTCTCTTAATCGCTTCTTTTTTCAATAGAATATCTTCTATATTTATCTGGTTTCACGCGTCAAAGAGCCATAGACTCATCTATTATGACCCAGTTAGTGCTTTTAGCGAGAGCTTACGGTTCCTCTTTCCATCTTCTTATTAACATGCAAAGCTCCCGAACGTTTTTGTCGTAATCGCTATGCTAATCAGATTCTGCTTTTTCTGTTCTCTACCCCCTCTCTTCTGTTTCTCTTGTTTTGTTCTGGTTTCTTTGTCCTCCTTTTCTTTCCTTTTTTTTGTACTTGGCGGTATTCTGTCAGACTCTCTTCTTTCTGATGATTCAACTCTTCCGCTTCAGTATCTCTTTCTTTTGTTATTAGTTTCATCTTTCGGTCTTTCTTTTCCTTCTGTCTATTTCCGTTCTTTTGTTTTCTCTTTTCTCTATCTATCTGTCTGTCTGTCGTTCTTTCTTTTTCTCTCTCTTCGTCTTACGGTTTTTCTATTTCTCTGTTTGTCTGTCCGATTTCTTTCTTTTCTGGTTTCTTTTCTCTCTCTCTCTCTCTTTCTCCTTCTATGTTTCTCCTTCTTCTCTGTCTTTCTTCTTTCTCTCTCTTTTTCCTTTTCTCTCTGTCTGTTTGTTCGGTTTATTTCTTCCTTCCTTTCTCTTTATCTCTCTGTTTCGTTCTTTCTCTCTCTTCTGGTTTTATATCTTTTCCTTTCTCTCTTTCTTTCCTTCTTCATTTTTTCTATTTCTCCTTTCTCTCTCTCCCCGTCGTTATTTCTTTTCTTTTTTTCCATCCTTCATTTCTTTTTTCTTCTCTCTCTCTCTTTATCTTTCTTCATTTTCTCTCTTTCTTCACTCATTTCTTTCCTTGTGTCCATCTCTCTCTCTGCTACAAGATGCGATTCTGCTTTTCATTTCTTTTTCTGTTTTCTCTTCCAATAGCCCTTTTTCTTTTAATTTTTATTATTACATCTCTCCGTTTCCCATCTATTTCTTTCTATTATGTGTTTATCTTTTTTGGTTTTCTATCATTCCTGTACTTTCTTACACTTCCTTCTTTCTACCTATTGCTCTGCTGTGTCCTTATCTCTTTTTCTTATTTACTTCATTGCTTTATTACTTCTACAAGTCTTTCTTTGTTCGTTTCAATCCTCTTAGTTTCAAAATTAGTTTTCTGTCTTCAGATAAGAGATCTCTTTTTCTTCACTCTAGTTTCTTTCTTCCTTTGCTTCCTCCTCTTTATTTGGCCTTTCCCTTTGTTACTGGTTCCTTCTTCCTTTTTATTTTACTTTTCCTCCACTTCCAAACGGAAGTCAGATTTTACTTCTTACTCCATTTTGTGTTTGAAGATCTTCTCTTCGGTTTTTCAGTTTTCTTTTTGGTTCTTTTCTTCCACTCCTTTCTGTCTATTTATTTCTTTTCTGTTTCCTCCTTTTCCTGGTTTACTATCTTTGTACGACTCCTATCCCATGCAAGCTTAATAAATTTGTCCATGAACATCACCCGGTCGTCGAGAAAATTTCCTTCAAAACCCATTTCAGTCCAAAAATCTATATTACAATCGAACGGCTCTATAAACTAAACTTTAGAAAGCCGTTCTCCAGTCCTTCGGAACGGAAAAGATATTTTTAATTGAAAGCTCTAAAGCTCCGGAAAAAAAGTTTAAAACGGGAGGCAATTAATGAGGAAGTGACTCCCTTACTCCTCCTTCCGTCTCTTCTTTATGTCTTCTTTCCTTCCTTCCTCTCCACTTCCGCTTCCGTTTCGACTCGTGCTTTATTCACATGACGTCATTCCTCCCATTTTTTCTTTCTTCTTTTAACAATCCCCTAAAGACTATTAACCCTGACTAACGAGATAAAAAATAAAAGACCGACTGAATGAACGAACGTCTCAAATCCGTTCGGGTTTTTTTCCAAAACAAACAAATCCGTTGACCCGGAAACCGGTTAAATTAAAAGATGAAGAACTTCTTCCTTCGCCTCCTCCATTCCGAACGCTTGGGTAATTAATAGATTTTGAAAGGAACGTGATTTTCTAGGTCAAATTTTGTGTGGAGATTTTCCCGTTCGGATCGGCCTTTATCAGAAAACCTCTAAGACGATGAAAAGGGAAATCGAGAGGAAGAAGATACTGACTAAAGAGAGAGTGAGGAGATAAGACACAAAACCGCTGATAGATGAGAGACTTTGACCTTGATGGTGATAATGACCGAACGGCCGACAATTTTCCCGGAAATTGGATTTCTCCGTGACTGTGTGCCCGCGCGCGAACGGGAAAGATTTTTCAAATTTTTAATCCAAGAGAAGACAGTAGTGGGACAGGAGATAAAATACGATCAGGCGAAAGCTGTTGACCGAGTAATACATCAAGAAACCGGAGACCAACATCTGAGAACGCGTTCAAGGTCTCCGAAAGGAGTTTTAAAATAATAAACGAACGCCTCGAGAGAAGTTTCCCAGGGAAGCAGTTGACACTGTGAGACAGAGATTTGTTGGCAACGAAATAATTATGAAGACAAAGTTTATCAAAAGCGAACGGGCGTTTAGAGGAGTGGAACTACTTTCACGGTCACTCAGATTCCTTTTGAGAACCGCTCCCATGTCATCCAAAAACTGACGGATCCTTGGAAAGCTGCTGAAGCATCAGACAAAATCCAAGACGACATTGCTAAAAAGATGACAGAGAAAGACAGGCAACGAATAAGACTTCGCAAACTGAAAGACGAGAAAGGATGACCGATGGAAATCAAAGGAAACGTAAGAGACCAAGACAAGAGAAGTGTGCAATACTTTTGAAACGCGTTGTAGCTTCAAGTGTGCAATATTTTTTAAATGAATTGTCGATAAAAGTGTGCAGTACTTTTGAAATTAATAGTTTCTACAAGTGTGCATTATTTATGAAATAAGCACGAGAAAAGCAGAGAAATGATACTCCAATCTGTAGTGAAGTATTGAGGCATAGTTGATGACTGTCAAGTGTCGACAAGATGGAGTTCAGGCCCAGACAGACTGACCGACCGACAGACACATCTAACAAGAACATAACAACAACAAGAGGAAAGAAGACGAAAACCAAAAACAAAAAAAGAAGGAAAGTTTCAAGAAAGCAACCCAAAAACCCAGACATAAAGCGAAAACCCACAAGAACAAGAGCGATGCAGGACGAATAACAAACCGGAAGCGGACCGGAAGTGAAAAAAAAATTCAAAAACTCCCGAAAATGAGGGAAAAAACGGGACTCCAAACACGTCACTTGGCTGACATACACAGGAATGAAACACTCGAAGGACACAAAACAAAACGGGTCCGATGAATGATGACAAAGACCCGCTCATCCTCCATCCCTCCTCTTCCTCTCCTCCTCCTTCATCCCTTAATAAATCACTTTAATTTCAACCCTCCCAAAATTTTAAAGGGCCCTCTCATCCCTCCACCCCACGACCATCCCCACTACCACCTTCGATAGGATTAAACACTTTTCGAAATTCTATCACAATTAGAAAGATAAATGACAGAGAGAGAGAGAGAACCGGAAGTGTGGACCAAGGGAGCGGAAGAAAGAGGAAAACGGAGGGAGGTTTTTAAACAAATTACTAATTTTTTTATGACAATGGGAGGAGAAGGCCAGGGCGAGGGATGCTCATTAAAACCGCTAAAGGCTCTGAAGAGATGTTGGAAGCGGATGAAGTATCTCGAGTAAACAATCTCTTGTCTTGTCCCTCTCGACCCGAAAGGATACTTGAGATTCATGAAAGAGGATGTTGGTAGTAGTGGTGATGGTAGTAGGAGGAGGAGGAGGAGGGTGGTGGTAGTAGTTGATGGGCAAACTTATCTAGAAGAAGTGGTTGGACTCTTGTTATTTGAAGTGAAGTGGAGGAAATTTAAACGGAAACCCACTTCCGGTTCTGCGTTTTAAATAACTTATATCGTCCGGATTTGAAAGTTTTCGAATTCCGTTACAAATTGTTTAACTTTATTATCCCAAACTTAATTTATGCTCACCCTCCTCCTCCCTCCGCCTATTTCCGGTTCCTCTCAAAAAGGAACCCCAAAACTGAAAGTTGATTGATTAGCTGACCACCGAAACCGAGATTTTCGCTAAATCCCTCAAAAGCCCAACTTTTAATTCGGTTCGGGAGATGCACAAGCATGTCTAAGGCTGGACGAGGATTTTGCGAAAACACCCCCGGAAACCGTAGCTAAAACCGGAAGTAATGCACAATGGAAACCTCAACATCCCACTTCTAATCCACACTGTGAGACTAGCACGTGGCCCCAAAACCCTGTTGGAATGTGATAACGTGAGAAGGTTCGACAACATTCGAGTAACGTTACACCACTACGGTCCTGTAAACAATTTTTGTCCACATTGGCCCTCATACCTAGACAGCCTTAAAGACATCCTCATCAGATTGAACCTCAGTCTCGAATCGAAACCATTTCATAAATAATGCACAACTCTCACATAATTCACATGAACACTTCACACTATTTCAAAGAATTTTCTTTCATAAATATTGCACAGTGTCATGGAGGGCTCGTTGTTTACTATATACGACTTCTTGAGGTCAACCACCGAACTTCCTTCCACCTTTAGATTAGTGAAATGACTTCTCCACTACAGTGTCCACTTATTCCGAAATGGGTTCTCTAAGTAAGTGTGCAGTATTTATGAAATAAGCGATTTGAGAAGATGTTCCATATGTATGTCATCAGGCTAAAATGAGAGTGTGCAAGATTTATGAAATGAATCCTCCGAGGAATCCTGCATCACCTCTGAAATGGATTCTTGATGATAGTGTGCAATATTTATGAAATGAGAACGCCAAGAAAGAGAGTCTTACTATTAGCGTGCAATTTTTCTGGAACAAATTTTTCAACGAAATGTGGGTTACGTAGGAAATTTGTCATTGAAGATAGTGTGCAACGTTTATGAAATTTATTCTTGAAGGAAGTGTGCAGTATTTATGAAATAAGTCCTACCCGATGGTGTTCAGTTATTGTGAAACGAATGATCCAAGGCAGTGTGTAATACTTACGGAATTAATTCTGAAAGAAGTGTGCAATATCTATGAAACGATTTCGAACCAAATTCGAGACTGAACTTCCCACCACCGAGGATGATACCTTTAGTTAGAAAAGAAGACCCAACGTCTGACTAAGCTAACACAAAGCTCTCTCACCTCCAACCAAACAATCTGACTCGAAACGGTGTAATGGCCAAAAGCACTGACATCACTACCACTAATGGTAATAGACACTAAAACCTCGAAACTCACCCCCAAAATCACCCTCCCTCCCAACACTAGGGTTGATGCAACACGGGAAGAGACACTCATTTCTCCACCGCCTTCCTCTAAAACCGAGTTCATTAGAAACGAAAATGGAAAATTCTCAACGACCATCAATTAATTAACCCAGAGTCTCACACCCGGAAAAACTTCCAAAACATCATTTTGGACCCCCTTTCTCCCCATCGGCCGCCGCTTTTTAATGGGAGTGATGACGTCATGAGACCAGTTAAAACTTGTAAAACTGCATCCATCCATTAGCATGAAATCGGTTTGAGGTCACTTCTTCGTAGGAAGGATGTCGTTCGAGTCTTTTCTCATTTAACCGGAAGTGGGATATACAACAGCTTGAAGATGGCTTGACAGGAAAAAAACCGAAACAAATTGTCTGGGAATGAAAGCTCTGACGACAGATTGACAAACAACCAGAGGAGAGGAAAAAGTCGGAAGAGGGAGTGGGGCCAGATATTAGTTACCACATGATGACACCACACTCGAGACTTGGATGACCCTTGTGCAAAGCCTCGCGGGAGCGATTAGGAACGTCGACACTTTATCAAAGTGTCAATGTCATTCTCAACGTCTGTTACTCCTTTGTTGTCAGACTCATTCAAAACAAGTGGAACTACAGACTGTCCAAACCAGTACGAAACAGCTGGAAAGAATGTACAAAGCCAAACAGAAGGAAAAAGAAGGTCAAACAAAGACGGAATAAACGAAGGAAGGAGACGGGGGGGGAGAGAAGAAAGAAAAACAAAACGAACCGAACGGAAGGAAAACTAACTTTGACTAAACCTCGAGGGTAACAGAGGCAAGTTAATGCAACAGTACAAGAAGTTTGAGCGGAAGAGAGGTCTTCGGAGAGAAGGAGGAATAGAAACTGGGTCATCATCCATCGATTCAACTTACTGGTTAAATGGTTTATCGAAAGAATTTTTAGCTTAAAATGTGCAATACTTTTGAAATGAGTTGTAAACTGACGTGTGCAATATATTTCAATTGAATTGTAGGTATAGGTATGCATTACTTTTGAAATGAGTTCGAGTCAGAAGTGTGCAATACTTTTGAAATAAGATGAGGCCTTGAGTGTTTAATGCTTTTTTAAATTAAAGCCTGAGATGTGCATTACTTTTGAAATGAACTGAAGTCTAGGGTGTGCAATACTTTTGAAAAACATTGAAGCCGGCAGTGTGCATTATTTTTGAAACCAATTGAAGCCTAGGATGTGCCAAAGGTGTGCATAACTTTTGAAATAAATTGAATCCTGAGGTGTGCAATTCTTTTGAAATGAATTGAAGTCAAGAGTGTGCAATACTTTTGAAATAAGTGGTAGACTGAGATGTGCATTACTTTTGAAAATTGAAGCCAAAGTTGTGCAATTCTTTTGAAATGAATTAAAGCCTGCAGCGTGCAAAAACTTTTGAAATGAACTGAAGTCTGGATGCCTTTGAAATATATGGTTGCTAAAATTGTGCATTATTTATGAAACAAGCTACGAAATCAATTATAAATATGTAGAGTAGTAGAACTGACGAAAGTATAACTATTTATACCATAAACTCCGACAGATCGACTTTACCATAATCTAAATATAGGATCCTTCAAAAACTGTTAAATCCGAGGTGCAACCTGAACAAAAGTAACGTTGGTAACAATGCTTGTGGTGAGGATGTTAACTCCAGTGATGACGGTTGCGGTTTTTTGCTGTTGTTTGAGACGTTTGTGATGTCACTCTGACAACTAACAACAGCACAAAGGTATAAAACTTTGAAGGAACCCTACCACTTACGGTTTTGAATACTCCTTCTCCTCCTACCCTTAAAAAACCAACCCCCTCAAGTTGTTCATCATCCGAACTTGCTTAAACTTGCTCACAATCATAATTAGTCTTCAGAACGTGACACAGCCGTGAAAGTCTAAAAACAAATTAGCACCCACGCCCACGAACTGATTTCAACCTTCATTCAGCAATCCATCTTCCGTTAAAATGGTTCACCGGAAACTGTATTTGAGCGCGAGAAAATTTTCATAGGCCTAAATGATAAGAAGATCAACTTTGCCTTAAGTTAAGTATAAGATTCTTTAAAATTTAATAAGAAACAGAAGCCTAGGAAGAGGGGTTAAGAGGGGGCTGCATTCTCGATGGAAGTGAGGTTAGTGATAGTGACTCTGGCGGGAGTATTGGAGGCGATGGTCTGTAGTTTAAGCTGTTTATGACGTCATTATGACGCTGCAGTTGGTTCTCATGAATCTCTCACAAGGGTGTACAACTCATTTTAAAAATACTGTACACTACCACCTACTGCTTATTTCAAAAATATTGCACACTACTAGCTACTACACATTTCCAAAGTATTGCACACTCGACTTCAATTACTGTCAAAAATAATGCACATTTCTAACTAAAATTCGTTTCACAGGTATTGCACACTGAGCAGTCACTCATTTCAAAAATATTGCACACTAATAGCTACTTATTTCAAAAATACTGCACACTACTGCCTACATATTTCAAAAATATTGCACACTTATAACTAGAATTCGTTTCAAAAATATCGCACACTGCTAGCTACTACACATTTCAAAAGTATTGCACAGTACTAGGTACTGCTTATTTCAAAAATATTGCACACTTCTGGCCAGAGCTCATTTTAAAAATCCTGCACACTACTACCTACTACTTATTTTAAAAAATATTTCACACTTTGGGCTAGCACTCGTTTCAAAAATCTTGCACACTCCGGAATAGAACTCGTTTCAAAGTTTTGCACACTTAATTTTTTGGGGCGAACCTTTTTACCGGGAGGTATTGATGAATGATTATTCAGATCCTTTCTTCCCTTCTCCCCAATGATTCCACTTCCGGTCAAAGTTTGCATTTCCTGGATCTTCTGTTAGTAGAGATGGAGCCAGGAATGGAGATAGATGAGTAGACAGTGAAAAACAGAGATCGATAGAGAGGGGTAGGCAGTGATAATAATGGTGGTAGTGTTACCAACTTCAGCGTAAACTCCTCCTACCCCTCACCCCCGGGGGGGAGAAAGACGGTCTCAGTCATGCCATGATTTATTGGAAGAGAGAGAGTGAATCACATGTGATAACACAAATCCTTCTCACAAACAATGAACAAATGATAAAGTTCACGCGGGAAATTGATAGCGTAGCGACAAGAAACGTTACGACAGAGTTTTAAGCCTTTTGAGTTTAAGCACCCACCCCCTACCCCACAGCCCCCTCTCCTTCCAATCAGCATCGTAATCCCATTTCATGCTCAACAGGGTTGCTGCCACTTCACTCATAAACACCTTCCTCCTCCTCCTCCTCCTCATCGTCATTATCACCTTTCATGATATTGCACATCCGGTTTCCAATTATGTGATTTCCTTACCTCATTTCCGTTTCCGAGAATTTTCCCGACTCAAAACCGTTCCACTTCAGACGTATCTTTGTCCTTTGTCCCATTTTAAGTCAATTTGTTCTCTGGAAAACTTTCCCACAGTGTTGGAATCTGAAACATTTATTTCCGGTCTCGTTAGCTTATTTAACTGTCGGCTGGGGGGTGGAAAACTTTTCCTAAAAACTTACAAAGTCTTGAGGGCATCCATTTTTAAAAGAGCTTTCACCCTCGCTCTTCTTTTATTCAGTAGAACTGTACTCATTATAGAAAGGACTTTTTAAGATCTAATCCAACAATTTTGAGTCTCCACAGTATATAATATAAGTCAATATTTATACTGTTATCAACCCTGCAGCATTATCATTGGTTACTGTCTCCCCTTGTCATGCTTACTTCAGCATGAAACATTTTTACTCTAAATTTAGTACTGTACACTTATCAACTATTCCTTTCAAAAATCTTGCACACTCAGCCACAACTCGTTTAAAAATGTACACTTCTGAAACTCATTTCAAAAGTATTTCACACTAAGAAACCATTCATTTCAAAAGTAATGCACACTCAGTAATTATTCGTTTTCAGTAAAAATCTACTCAGCCACAACTTATTTCAAAAGTAATGCACACTCAAAAGCCATTCATTTCCAAAATCTTACACACTCAGCAGCCACCCATTCCAAAAGTATTGCACACAATTCCCATTACAAATATTGCACACTCACCAATCATCCTTTTCAAAAGTATTGCATGCACACGTTCTCTCAACAATACATTTCATAAATCTTGCACACTTACTTCCATAATTAATTTCTAAACGCACAACAGAATTTTTGCTAAAAGTGTGCGTTAGTTTTGAAACGATTATGGCTGAGTGCGCAATACTTTTGAAAAATTGATATGAGTACTTTTGAAATGGGTGACTGCTCAGTGTGCAATACTTTTCAAATGGATGGTCGCTGAGTGAGCAATTCTTGTGAAACGAATTTCAGTTATAAGTGCGCATTTGTTTTGACTTCAAGTGACTTTGAGTGTGCGATACTTTTGAAACGAATGGCTGTAGAATGTGCAATACTTTTGAAATGAGTTGTTACTGCAAATGAGCATTATTAACGGAGTCACCATGAGAAGGCAAAAATAATGACAAAATATAATCCTTAAGTGTTCAATAATTATGAAATTTACTCTTGAAAGATGTTTGCAATATTTACAAAACGAACACTCCAAGAAACTGTGCATCATTTTTGAAAGGGATGACTCAGGGAAGTGCACAACTCTCACAACATAAATGATTCATGAAAATTTACAGAATTTATGAAATTCAGTCCCCAAAAATTCTCTACCACCATGTGAAATGATTTACAAAACAAATTCTTCAATAGGTGTGCGATATTTATGAAACGGATTTGACTTAAAATCGAAATCGAACTTCCTTCTGCCGAGGATGATATCTTCAGCTGAAAAACGCGCCTCAATCTCCGATCAAGCTAAAGAAAACTTTGTTTTATCCGCCAAAAATATAACACAACTATTAATAACAATAAATAACGGAATTCATTTCCGTAGATCGATTAAACAAACAAATAAACAAAAACAAACAAAAAGAAGAAAAAAACAAAACAAAATCAAAATCTCGTTTCCCAACGGAAATTTTACATTTCGAACGTGACGTCACGTTACGTAACCGACACACGATCAATGACGCCATCTTGAATTTTTCCCCCCGTTTCTCTCTCATTCTCGCTTTCAAACCGAATTCAATCTCGTTTCTCCTTTATTCGACCCATTTCTTAAAAGACGATCACAAAAGTTATTAAAACGAATTCCTGTTGAATCGTGTCGAGACAATTTGATGAGAAAATTGCGAGGAAAACCGGAAAAGCGTGAAAAATCACGACAACGGAGAGAAGGTTGAATGTACAACGACTACAAGACAATATGACGGAAGGAGATCAAACTCACAAAAAGAAACTGTGACGTCATATTTTTTAAGCTGAAATCCCAAACGAGGAAAACAAAAGAAAGAAAGACAAACAAGAAGGAAAGATGGGTGGTGAGAAAAGTCGAGAGAGTGCACAAAACAGACAAAGATGACTTTTTCTACATTCTGTCCTCTTCTTCTCTGAGTCAGCCATTTGGAATTTGTATCGGAATCAGTGCTGTCGCCAATTTTACGACCTGCTGACGGTTTTAGTGAACCGATTAAAATAGTTACACAACCTGCCAAAGGGCTATTGACCACCAAGATGACCCTTCTTTACGACTTTTCTCCTTTCCGACACGAAAAATTGGTTCGTAAAATTGGTAGCACTGATCTACGGGTTAGTACGAGAATCCGTTAGAAATTTGAAGGGATTAGGTTTGTCCAAACGATTATGTTAGGAATTCCTGTAGACTATGTTTACAGTGCCAGTTAGCAGTTGATGTTAGTGTTTTAAAACGGTTTCCTTATAAGAAGACTACGTTGTCAGTGGTTTTTGATTAGAATGAAAATCTTTTAACAATTTTTAAGGCAAGCTCATAAATTTGCTAAAAGATTTATTTGGTTAATGTAATTACCATTGAGTTAGTCTTCTTTTTACGTTTCTATCTTTGGTGATGAAAGTAGATGTAATTGAGAAAGCGACACAAAAATTGGTACAGGATAGATAACAAGAGGAAAAGATAGACAAAAAAGGAAAGAAAGAATGAAATAAGACATAAAGGTAGATAAATAAATTGAGACCAAAAAAACGCGAAAAGGATAACAGAAAAGAAGGGAAAGAAGACCAGAAGATAAGAGGAACAAAAGAAAAGATCAAAACTGTCAAGATACAAAGCAGAAGGTGAGAGAAAGAGGGAGAGTGAAAGAGCGTTAAACAAAAGAAAAAAAGCAAAAAGACAAGAAAAAGAAGATAAAGAGAAAATAAGGAGAAAAAGAGGAGAAAAGAGTAAAACGAAGACAACAAAATAGACAGAAAGGTGTATAGACAGATGAATACAGATAGACAGAGAAGAGAGTAGAGACAGAGACTACAGAACGAAATCAAAGCGAACAACGAAAACTGGGACAAGTTAGAGCAACCACACGAAACGAAAAGCCATAAACCCTCCTCTCTCTCCCTCACAGAGCCAGAAAGTTATAATTAGACCAAGGAACTACAACCGTTAAAAATTGCACACAACAGCAAAACCGAGGAGGACAAGAATGTAAAACGCCTCCAAACGCAAAACAAACAAACAGAGAGAGAGAGAGAGAGATGAACAATATTCCAAAGAACGAGGACCCAAAGGGAAGGGGACAGGCAGTATGGGACGGGGGTACAAAGGTACGCGAGAACATTTTAAAATTTCAAATTAAGAATCCAACAGCAACAGCAGGAATCTAATGAAAACAAATTATTTTCATTAAATTACACACTCGGAAAAAGTAAAGGAGGAGGAGAGGGAGGAAGGCTGAAGAAGTCGCTGACTGAGTGTTCGGATTATTTTCGAAACCGTTGATTTTAATTAACGAAAAAAGAGGAAGAGAGAGAGGAGGAAGAGGAATAACAAGTGAGAGAGAGAGAGAGAGAGGAAGAGGAAGAGGAAGAGAGAGAGAGAGAGAGAGAGAGATTACAAAATAGATTTCGCGTTGGATCTTAATTAGTGGAGTGAAATCTTAAATCCTTGAGTGTTGGATCTTTTTTTGGGGGGACAGGCGGGGGGCAGGGGCGGAATCCCTTTCCAAAGTTACGTGGGGGCTCAGTAAAAAAAAGGAAATTAAAACTCTGAACGGATTACCATCCCGTTCATCCCGTTCATTTGTTTATTTTTATTCCTGTTTTTATGGCCTCGCGAATATTTACGACAAAACCGCCAACCGCCTACTTTCATCCCTCTCCCTCCCTCCCTCTCGCCTCTTTCTTATCCTCCGTTTCTCCATAGTCAGAGTTCAGTGTTCTGAGGTTTCACTCCCTCCACCTCCTCCTTTTTTTTTGAATTTTTAAAAAACTCCTCACTTGTAAGGTTTTCCCATTTTCCCATTGAAGGGAAGCATTTTTAGAAAGTTCAATATCCGATTCAAAGAATTTGAAGATATGCGAAACAATTTTTGCTGTTGCTGTTGAATGCCTTCCAGTTTCCTTACCAACTCAAGAGTGTAGTTCTCTCTCTCTTTCGCTATCTATGCATAAATCGCTACCTAAATCTGAGCCCTTTTGAAGGCTAAAAAGATGGAAACCACTTAAAACTAAGGATAAGTAACCACTATCGTCTAAGAATTAGGAATCGTAATATTACGAATCAGTTAAGAAGACTAGGCTGACACAATTATAGCACGTGAAAGTTATGTCTTTTGAGAAGTCTGAGAGTCGAAATGAATTTTTAAATTTTCCGACAAATTAACGAAATTTTGACGAATTTTCCTTTTCGGGGGCCCCTTTTCTCAAATTTTTGACTTTCTTTTTCCTACTATACCTCACCTTTATTTGTTGGCTGTCTATCTGTTTGACATCTCTCTTCTTCTCTTGTTATTTATCTGCATTTCTCTGTCTTTTTCTATTTTCTGTTTACAGTCTCTTTCTTTCTGTTTTGCTACCTTTGTTTCTCTCTCGCCTTCTGTTTATCTGTGTGTTGTAGACATCTCACGTCTTCTTAATCTCCCATCTTCCTTTGCCGTTTTTCTTGCTCTCTGTCAGTTTATCTACCTCTTTCTCTGTTTCTGCTTTTGTATTTATTTTTTAAACTCCCTGTCTATTAATACTTGGCTACATTTTCAGCTTCTTCCTTCTCTCAACCCTGTTTTATGTTGCTCATGTAGAGTAGGGAGACTTTCCCTGGAGTTCTAGTTCAGGCCGAAGGTCTTCCGTGTCTTTCATAAATGGTAGTGTGGCTGCAACTATCGGTTTCTTCTTCTTTTATTTATCTATGTTTTAGACCCATTTTCGTCTTCGGTTCACTTTCTATTCTTCTTCCGTTTTTATTTGTCTTCTATTCTTCCTTTCTGGTTTTCTTGGTCCTTCTTTTCTTCTTTGTATCTCCTCTCAATTTTATGATCTGTCTTCGAGCCATATTTTTATCTTCTCTCCTCCCTCTTCTTCCTTTTTGTATTTGCTTGTTTCCTTGGTTTCTTAGTTTTTTTTGTGTTTGTTCCTGTTCAGTCTGTTCCCCATCTACCTGGTATTTCTCTCGTCGTCTTTTCTTTTCTTCTCCTTTTTTCTTTATGGTTTAATATACCTAACTCGCTCCTTCTTCTATTTATCGAGAGATGTATCTTCCTTTTCCTTTGTGTATGGTTTCCATGTATACCTCCTCACGGTTTCTCATCTTCTTTTCCCTCTTTCTTGATGTGTCTTCATTTATTTATGTCTGTCTCTCCTTCTACCTCTTTCTTTTCTCCTTTCCTTTTTCTTTTTCTTTCTTCTTCCTATCAATTTCATATTCTGTAGTCAAACATTTTTATCTTCCTTGTTTTCTTTTTTTTTCATCTTTCTTGCTCCTTCTATTTATCCACCTCTCTCCTTTTCTCTCTTTTTATCGAGATATATCTTTCCTCTGTCTTTGTGTACTTTTCTTCTTCTTTCCTGTCTCTCTTAGTCTCTGTCTTCACTTATTCATATCTGTCTCTCTTTCTATATCTTTCTCACTTTTTTCATTCTCTCTACTTCCTTTGAATTCCTTCTTTCTTCTCTCCCGCTCTCTCTCTACCTACTATACTATGCTAGAAGGTTTTCTCTTTCTGTCTTCTACCTTCATCCCCAAATTTCACTTCCTCTCTGATTTCATCACTCTTTCACCTTCTAACCATTTCCCCTTATAACACAGATTCCGTCCTGTTTTCTTCTTCTTCTTCTCTTCCCGGTAGCAATTAGAAGTGATTTGTAACAAGAACTAGGCTCTCGAAAGCTTTTCACTTGACGTTGTATATCATTTCCTTATCCTCTCTCCTTCTTCCTTCTCCTCTTTCTTCTCATCGTCGTCGTCGTTGGCCTCCATTAATTTTACAAAATAAATAAACAAATAAATTATTTTCGAAAGTGGTTTTTATAAAAACGTTCTTTTCGAAAAAAAAATGTCAAATTTAATGAGGTTTCACCAAAAACTGTTCCAGGGACTATAAACATGGTAATTTGTCTTTCTGGCAGCCTTGGAAACCACGACAGAAAACGAGAGCTGTGGGTCGCGGATGGTGAGAGGGGGGTGGAAATTTCTTGCAAGGTTTTCAGTTTCCAACATTCTGGCGGCTTCTTTTGAAAGACTCTTGTGGGGATGTCCTTGAATGATTTCAGAGAGATCTTCTGCGAATTGGTGTCCCTTTGGAATCTCTTCTTCTTTCTTCTCTTCCTCTCTTCTGGTTTCTTAGTTTTTCTTTGTTCACCCTGTGTCTCACCTACCTGGTATTTTCCTCCTCGTTTTTCCTTCTTCTTTCTTTGATTGCTTTCTTTGTTTCTTCTGTTTTTCTTTGCGTTTTTCACTTTTTTGTATTTTCTGTCTTCATTGTCTTCTTTCCTGTCTTTTCTCATTCTTCTTTTGTTCAGTTTTTTTTCTTCTGTTGCTTTGGTTTGTTTTCCTGGCTTTCCTTCTTCTTTCTTAATATTCTTTGGCTGCCTCTCTTTCATCCTTCCTGTTTTTTATCATTTCTTCTTTTGTATATCTTTGGTTTTCCTTATTCTTCTCTAATCTTTCTATTCTTTTCACTTTTGGCTTGTACCCTTTCTTCTTTGTTTTCCTTTCTCTCTTTTTCTATTTTCTTTCCCATATCTACTATTTTTCTTCATCCTTCTTCTGTATATCTTTGATTTTGACTTTCTATCTTGTCTTTCTTATTTTTCTCTTCTCATGCTTTAATTTACCTTCCTAGTATTCCTTCTTCTCTTCTACTACCTCTACTTGTCTAGTTCTCGTTTCTGGTTTTGCTCTTGTTTTCTTTACTGCATTCTTTCCTCACTTTCTTTAGCTGTCTCTCTTTCATCTTTCCTATTTTTTTCTCATCTTCCATTTGTATACTTTTGGTTTCCCTTATGATTCTTCTTCTCTTTCCATATTGTATCTTTGATCTTTCGTTTCTTTTCACTTCCGATTTCTACTCCAGGTTTTCCTCCCTTCTTCCCTCTTTTGTTCTTCCTCTTCTTCTATACATCTTTTTCATTTTTACTATTTTTCTCCATCCTTCTTTGGTTTTCTTCTCCTCCTTTTTCTCTTTCCACCTTGTTTTTTTCATTTTTCTCTTCTTCAACTTTGGTTTATCTTCCTGATTTTCCCCATTCTTCTTGTTTTCTCTGGATTTTCTACTCCTCTCATTTTCTTCCCCTACTCTTCTATTCTTTCCATTTTCTTCTTCTTTTCCACATCCTTTTCTTCCCTCGGTTTTTATCTTTCTGGTATCCTGGTTTTCTCCACTTTTTCCTTTTCACCCAGTCTTTTTGTTCTTCATTCCTTTTGTATTTAATTTTATCTTTCTTCCTTCCTTGACAAAGTTTTTTCTCTTTTTACTTCATTACCTCAACAACAAAAGCCTTTTCAATTCCAGCTTTTTTGTAGTATCTTTGATGTTGTACCCTCCTGTTCTTGATATTCTTATTTATATTTTTATCTCTTCTGCTTCTTCTCTTTTTTGCTGAATAACTGAACCGAATCAAACTCTTTTCAAACTGTCTACTGTATAGATCTACCTTTTGTATTGTTTGTTTGAAAATTTTACAATTGATTTACGCTCTACTGGACATCCAAAACATATTTCAGGTTCGATTTCCCAAGTACGTCTTGAGGCCTTTGAAAAACACTCAGGAAACAGTTGGAGAGAAACACTACACCGGCAAAACTGTTCACGTTGTCATACATTTAAAATAATCCTCCGAGTTTTAGTACCATAAATCAAACAAAAGCGACGTCGCTGACTTCTTCCATTCAAATCCCACTACATCGGTCTTGAAAGAAAGCTTTAAGCTTCTTATTGTAAACAATTCGGGAAAGTAAACAATTTCTTTTTCATTCTCCATTTTATTCAGCCGTTCGCAACCCGTTCAAACAGACTTGTTTTCTTTTGTTTGACTTTCTACGTCTTTCCACCGCCATTTTGCGCAGAGGAAAAAATTCATCTTTTGACCTTGACAGAGAAATTTCCTTGCTTACATTGTTTACTTTGAAGTTGTCAAACTCTAAGCGTTCGCCCCGCTCTATTTGAGTCAGGAAATCGTACCGGAAACAACCCGGTTAAATTAGGACAAAGCAGAGGAAGAGATAAATGGCTGATGAAAGGAAACCACCGTGATGAGCGGCTTTATCAAAAGATGAAACGATTCGACCATCAGCCCGGTCAAGGTCGAAGAAAACTGGTCGCTCACTTGAGTGGAAATTCTTCCAGAATGAGAGTCCTTTGTTAGCGGATTGTCAAAAGCTCTTTAAGCTCCAAAGAGACTTTTATCTACAAACGATTGTTTGTGACCACTCAAATCTTGTTCTATTTGGTATTTGTGTCACCGAATTGCGCTTTAAGAAAGCCGGTATGTGGATTCTTACACATTGAAAGGGGAAAGTCTCCTTTTACGCGATAGTTGAGAGCCGTAAAAGATCAAATAATTGGAAAGATTTGTTCATTTTCATCCAGATCTCGTTATACGCGATTTGTTTCCAAGTATTTTAGTCAACTTTACTATTATTTGATAGACTCCTGCACGGAAATCGTAAGAAATCGCATGAAAAACGAATGATCGCGTAAAAAGAAACATTAGAGGTTTAAAATGTAGCCATACAAGTGTTGTCGATTTCCTAGAAGCAGAGTTTGACTACAATACGTCGAAACAAATCTCGTTCTATTCGGTTTGGGTCACCAAATTGCGCTTTTAGAAAGCTTAGGAGGGTTCCTATACCTTAAACATGAAAAGTCTTTTGTTACGCGATAGGTGAAAGCCATAAAACAACTTACAGGAATCATAGCAATACACGTGTGACCGATTTTCAAACAGCAAATTCAGACTAAAGCACCTGGAATAAACCGCGTAAAATGAGATCCGAGTAAAATGGAACAAAACTCTCCTCGGATCGCTGCAACAAATTCGTTCCAATTCTGGTGTTTTACGGCTTTTGTCAATCGCGTAAAAAAAAACTTTTCCTTTTAGAAAGTCGACGTGTCTATTCCTATACCGTGAACATGAAAAGTTTTTTTTATGCGATACATGAGAACCGTAAAAAAATTACACAACGAACGGATTTATTGAAGCAATGCGAGAGATTTGTTCATGTAAACTCCGATCTCATTTTACGCGATTTTATTCCAGGTGTTTCAGTCTAATTCTGCTGTAAAATGTAGACATTTTAAACCTGCAATTTTTTTTTTTTTGAACGCGATTTATGCGATTTCCTACAATTTCCATAAAGGCCTATCAAATAATCACACAATTTGAGCTATAAAAATTGAAAAAAAATCGCGTAAAACGAGATCTGAATGGCTTCAAGAAATTCGTTGGATGTGTCTTGTTTTACAGTTCTCATCTATCGCGTAAAAAAAATCCTTTCAGAAAAGATGTTTCCGTTTAGAAAGTCAACATGTCTATTTACACATTGTTTGAATGTGAAAAGTCTTTTTTTATGCGATAGTTAAGAGCCATAAGAGATGAGAAACCGAACGAATTTCTTGAACCAATGCGAGTGGTTTGTTCTTGGGTACCCAGATCTCGTTTTACGCGATTTGTTTCGACGTGTTTTAGTCAAACTCTCCGATTATTTGCTAGGCCTGTATGGAAAACATAAAAAATCGGATATCGAACAAATGATTGCGATAACGTAGCCATACACGTGTTGTCGATTTTCTAAAAGCTGGTTTTATTAGAACACCTGGGTGCACGTGAACAAATCTCTCAAATTCCTTCGAGAAATTCGTTCCATTTTTTACGATCTATCGCGTAAAAAAAACACTTTTCACTATCACGGTACAAGAATCGGCATGTCAACTTTCTAAAAGTGCAATTTGGTGACACACACACCGAATAGAACAAGATTTGAGTGGTCACAAACAATCGTTCACAGATAAAAGCCTCTTTGGAGCTTGAAGAGCTTTCGACAAAAGTTGCAACAAACTATTCTCATCCGAGAAGGGTTTCTCGTTTCAAAGATTTCAAGACATCTACCTCATAAAACAAGATCTGAGTGTCCACAAACAATTGCACTGTTTTGTTTTGAAACCATTTCCGGTCTCGTACTATAAATTGCTGTGTGAAACACAGATAAGAGCCCCCCACGAGCTTGATAAGCTTTTGTCAAATTCGTAACAAAGGTTTCCCATCGAGACCTCATCGACAATACTATTAACCAACAATGGTACTAAACCGCAGATTCACTCCATCCTCTCACGCCCTCATCACCGCGGTTTTCCTTCTTCCTCCTCCTCATTCCTCTCTACCATCTACCTTTTCCTCTTCTGTCTTTTCCAAGCACCAAAACAAATCTCGTGAAGTTCTACCGAACACAATTTAGTCACTCAGCCGAATAAAAACGAATCGAACGCCTCCAGTTGTACACTTAATTATGTCTTCTGTTATCCAACAGCAATTTCCAAGAAAAATTTTTATAAGAAGAACACCCTACTCAATGTTAATCTAATGGAAACCATTGGTCTTTTTAGATTGCCAGAAAATAATTAAAATCTCTTTAATTAAGTTAGATGTTCTTTTGCGAACCAATTAGAAGCTTTCTAAATTAAATAATTAATTAATTAATTACTTAATAAAGTCCGAAAATATTTGTCGAACAACAGATGAGTGTGCATTAATTATGAAATGAAATTTTGGCCTTGTTTTTTTACTGGAGATTTTGATTAAATTTTATGGATTTAGAGAGTGATGACAAGGCTTTTGGTAGTATTGATAAATACAAGTCAGAAGTTGCTTCCGAAAGGAAGTTCGTCCGCCATTTTGAGAAACCGACAGCTCATTCATACAACACGAAAACTTCCTTCCACTAAATTTAGTTTGCAAGGGGAAAGAGAATCCTCAAAAGAGTTTTGGACGATGGTGGATGGACGAGGATTGCAGTAGCGCACTTGTGGATTCATCATCAGAAGAAACATCTCAGCCGGAAACAAAGAGCACAAGTTCAAAACGATTTTTCGCGACTTTCGGTGACCCGTCGGTGATTTAGTCACGGCGAGAAAATTTTTCCCAACGAAAAAAAGAAGGTAGAAAATGGCGACCCGGGGGGTGGGAGGTAACGGAACGGACACGAGAGTTTTCAAAATTTGAAAACTTTTCCCGATAAGCCATAAAAGTTTCCGTTTGGGAAATTGCGGTCTCTTTTGAGTCTGCGGAACTTTTCCTCCGGGTTTTTTGCCTTTTCCACTCACTATCGACGCCATTTTTGTTTTTATCATCGGTCCTTTTTTATCTGTTACAGTTGCTGTCGTCGTCGGTTTCTTCATCTGTTGGGCTCCTTTCCACGCTCAGCGTCTCGTCGCCATGTACGGTCACCTGGACGAACACCCGAGCAAGACTGTCTACATCGTTTACATTTTCCTCACCTACATTTCCGGCGTCTTGTACTATCTCTCGACGACGATCAACCCTCTTCTCTACCACATAATGTCTCATAAGTTTCGGGATGCATTCAAGGTAAGTCTAACCCTGCTCCCAGCCACCCATGCCCTCTATGCTAAAATCCCAACTTTTCCTTCGTTTCCGCTACATCTGAAAAAATATTTCTCCTTCATTATCATCTCCTCCTTCTCCTCCTACAAATCTTCGCATGAGTCTCTTCTCCCTCTCCTCCCTCCTCCTCTCTCCACATTTACTTTTTCCATCTTCAACATTTTCGGTTGATGAAACATTTGACGGGAAACTGCCAGCCGAACAACTTTTTATATTTATTCTTTCCTTATCTTTTTTTCTCCTTTTTTTTTCGCGTCATCAATTTTTGTAGGCGCGATTACTTCCTTTTTCATTCTCTCAAACGGAACTGATTTGAGAACAAAAACTAAGAAGAAGCTAAACGCGAGTTAAACTCTTTCACAGACATCAAATCTACGACGTAAATTAGTGTGAAAGAACTGAGTCCCTATGAAGAGCTTTCCCTTCCCCCTTCCCACCTACTAACGCACTACCAACCTCAAAGAAATTGTAAAGCTTCCTCTCGAACCCATCCTCAAAGAACCTACGGTTAGTGATTCATCTTGAGTGTACTTGACGTGTTTTTGATTGTTCTTCAACATGAATGAGACATAATCAAGAAGTTGTCGGGCGAAGAAGCTAAGAGAAAATGTTAAAACTTGAAGATGAGAGGAGGGATTCATTGTCGTTGACGCAAACAAGACAAGATAATGCGAAATCAAAAGAGAAACAAAACTTTGAAAATAAAAGAAAGGTAAGAGAAGAAGAAGAACGAAATGTTTTGTCTATCAACACCGAAATGAAATTCTATAGACTCAGAGAAGGAAGACAAAGACTTTTGAAAGAAACTAGAAACAAAAAGGAAAATGTAAAACAGCTTCATCGAAATAAAATGTTGCGGTGGGCTGCAGGGTTCACCCTCCTCGATAAGGTACACAGCCAGTATGTCCGGGGCTCAACGAAAGTCATCCCCATAGACGAGAAATGACAAAAAGGAAAACTGAGATCACATGAGACGGGAGACTATTCTGTTAAGATGACTCTCAACCTCCAAATAAGAAACCGTGGTCAAGGAAGGCCACTAACAGTGCCAAGGTGCAGCCAGAATTTGAAAATCCTCCACGACAGAGCAACCTGAAGAAAATTTACGAGAAGGCCCAACCCTAGATAAACTGGAAACTACAAAAGAAAGAAAGAAAGACGAGGAGAATATAAACGAAAACAAATAGAAAACCAGACACAAGACAAAGAGGAATAAAACAAAAAGGGAAAAAGGAGAGGCAAGAAAAAAGAACAACAGCACAGACAAAAAGAATAAAAATTTGGAAAACAAAATAAACAGAACAGAACAAAGAAAGAAAATGGTTTGGTTAAGAGAGAAGTAAGGAAGAAAGAAGGAAATAGAAGAAGGTATGAAGAGGTCATAAGTTGAAGAAGACAAGATCGGTGTGGGTCGTAGAGACAGAATCTAAAGGACAATGACACAAAACAAAGACATATAGACACCTACAACAGCGGAAAATTCTCAAAAGGAAAATACAAAACCCTGGTTTCCTCCAATATGGAAGAAGCCAAATTGGAAACGCGTTCCATCAAAGAAATAAAAAAGGAGAAGAAATGATTAAAACGGGAATACAAAGAGAAGAACAAAATGTAGCGGAAAGACAAACAAAACCGAACCGCAAGAGAAGATGAATGAACTATAAAACAGACAGAAAGGAAACATCAATGAGCAACCAGGTCAGAAGATAAAAAAAAATCGAAGACAGAAGATCGATTCATTCAAAGCAACCGAACAACACCGAATCCACAACAAAGCAATAAAAAGCCAGACAAAGAAGGAGACAGGACGACCTCAAGACCTCGAAAACTCCAAAAGAAAAACCATTTCCGGTTTTCCAAAACCCCGCTCTCACCGACCGCCATTTCCCATTCAAAATGAGAAACCACGTTATCACTCACCGACAGTCACCCTACCGATCGGTTACAAACGTGATGACGTCATTCACCGCCTTCTCCGATTTTCTGAGGGAAATACAAAATGGCGGCGACATTTTCTTTCTTTTTAAATTACCAGATAAATGATTTGAATTAGCTTTTATTCTTGGAATTCAATTTCCTTTCCATTGCTCTCAAGATGTCACTTCTTCATCTTCCGATGACTCTGACAGTCAGGGAATGTGACTGCTTCCCTCCCCCGTCGTCCTCTTTCTCATTTTCATTTCGAAAGCTCATAATTCAGGAGATAGGAGTTCGGTTGAACGGAGAATATCCCGGATGTGGTGCTAGTTAGACCTTCACCTCGATTGCGGTTTTCGCCTTGGGGGCGAGAAACGCACCCCCGTCCTCCGCCCCCACCGACTCCCTTAAAAAAATTTGGCATCGGGATGAGGACAGACCCAGATAACACGCACAACTTTGAGGGATTTCTCCGTCTTCTTATCTCCCATTCTATCCGTAGTAATTTATCTGATTCGGTTTAAATGATTTATGGACGAGATATTTTTTCTTCCTCTAAGGTCGAACGGAAAAACCGCGGCCTTCTTTGAAAACCGTCCAATAATATTCACATCAATTTTCTATTTCCCTTCGTTTTTGTTGCCCTCGTTTAGAAGGCGGTGGCAGTGGCACCGATTTGTCGCAACGCTTTTTAACTGCGTGAGTGCGTGTTCTCTCCACCATTTGGTCCAATATTTGGCTGCGGTTCCTGTCGGAAGTCATTTCGTGTCTCTTTATGTTTGTTCTGGTCTTTTAATTGATGGCGCTGTTGATTGACGTCGGTGTCGATGACAAGAACCTCGAGGGTGGCATTGCATAATTCACCGCATTTCCATTTATCTATAATCTAAGACTTTTTCAGCCATCATCGAACACCTCCAAACCCCTTCATAATCGATTTTCCGATCTAAACGACCCAAATTTCAATTTCAAAAGAAATTAAATTCTGCGAATTATTAAAAGACAACACCTTCCCTTCTAATTATATACGCACATCCCATCATCTTAGTTCTTTTTTGAAACTTCATTATGAACACTAAGAAGTTACGGCACCCACATTTCACTAAGATTTATTTTAATTCAATTATTTCCGGGGAGAAAATCGCTATGACGAGAACCGACAGCACTTGCCAATCGCTGACTTCTCCTCTTCTTTTGTACGGATCCGATAATTTCAGACAACAATGTCTCATTATCCTGGGAGAAACCAATTATCTGGCAAGCGGAAATTGATTTCATATTCTTTTCAAGAATCTTGATTTAAAGAGCTGTCAAAAAGTAACACAAAACTCGTGTAATTTGAATAGAAAGGAGGAGGAGGATGAGGAGAGGGTTGGAGGAAAGAAGAGAAGACGGTAAATGGTGAGAGAGAGAGAGAGAGAGAGTAGGGCAGTGGAGAATGGGTTGAGAAATAGATGAAGGTAAACAGGGTAAAACTAAATACGAATTGGAAGGAAAGCGATTACGAGAGCTGTCAGCACTTCAACCCCCGCCCAACCCTTCTCCTTCCTTCAATCAACTACGAATACGACAGGAAAATCGACATATCGACCCTTTTCCGGTTTTCCTCCTATTAATCAACTTTTTTTTTATGACGAACTAATTAGATTTTAGTTTATCGCCGAGTCGTTTTGTGGAGAGAAGCGTTAGAAGAAGGAGGACGAGAAGGAGGAGAAAGAAGGAAAACGTTGAAATTGGGAAGAGTGAGTGAAGAAGATGATGTTTGAGCAAATAAAATTAAGAAAAATGGAGGAATGATGAAGTCGAAACCCAGAGATCTCGTCTCGTCCTAGACAACTTCTTTCCACTTGTTTCCCTCATCTACAGATATCTTTCTTCCCATCTTCCTCTTTCAGTCTTTCTCTCTCTTTCTTTCTCATCTGTTCCCTCTTATTCTCTCTTTGTTTCTCCTACCCTCTTCCTACCTATCTTTCTTCTTGTTTCACTTTTCTTCTCATTAATTCTCTATTTCTGTTTCTTCTTTCCTCTTCTTCTCTCTATCTCGTTTGATCACACCCCACCACATTTCATCATCATTTTCAATTCCACCCGTTCCTGTTGCTTCGACCTGCTAACAATGTCACCGACGTTTCTGAGCTAATTGACGTGAACTAGACTTTTTTGGGGAGTTCGAAGTTGGGTTATGTCAGTTTCCATGAGAGGAAAGATAAGAAACCTAAATGTACATGACAAACAGGAAGAAACTCTCCCAGGATAGCAAGGCTTGGAAAGGAGAGTTTGGTCAGGGCCAGGTTCTACCATAGGAACCGTAGCACCACGGACCTGTCGGTTGGTAGGGATTCGGATGCAACTAACCCATCTGGGATACAACACCAACCTTAACCCACTCCCAAACTAAAATTTGTTTTGGGCTAATCAAAAACAGCAAACTCACTACAACAAAAACAACATACGTACTGTATATATATACCCACAAACATAAATACAGTATATACACATGTATACAAGCTAGCGAAGTCAGAAATCTAAGATTTGCCAATTTCCACCAACACTACACATAAATATAATATATTCATCTGATTATATCAATATTAATATAATAATTATATCTGTGTATATGTTCAGAACTGCCGGCTCTTGTTTGTAGCTTTACATACAGTATGTACTTTATGATTTATACAAATAATTAAACAAATTTTAGGGTGGAATTGGGTTAAAGTTGGTATACCATCCAAAGATGGGTTAGTTCTATTAGAATTCTAAAAGGGAGAGAAGAGGTCGGAGGGAGTTGGTAGGAAATAAAATTCGCGTCGAGATCAACTTGTCGAGTCGTGAACACGTCAGAGTTGACTTTTCCAAGAGGGTAGAATGAATTGAAGAATGGAATCAAGAAGCAGAGGGAGGTGGTAGAAAAGAGGAGGAAGAGGAGAAGAATAGAGATAAATGGGTTATAATTTATCTCTCTGAAATAATTTTCTTTTTCAAGCGAAGTAGAAGGAGGAGGAAGAAAAGGGAGGAAGGAGAGAGAGAGAGAGAGAGAGACTGTGACGAATATGAATTTTCGCCAAGGCGGCCTTCTCCTCGCTCGAAAGTGCGACATAAAGGAAGCGAAGGAGGAGGAGGAGGAAACTAGACAGCAACAGGGAGGTTCTGGATGGTTTATATTCACACCACCCCAGAATCTAATTTTCTAGCCTCAAGAAGTTGGAGTTGACGGGGGTATGTAACCAAATGACATTGAAAAAAACACCAAAAGTGGAGAACAAGGAGTGACAAAGAGTGGGAGGAAGAGGAGGAGGAGGATGTGGAGGATGGACATGTGCAGGAAGAGATGAAATGACAAATTGTGGTCGTCATTAATTTTGGGTTTTGTTTTCCTTCTGCTTGTTTTCATGTCTTCTTGGTTTGGTCATTTTGAGGTGACGTCGCAATTTCTTGTTCCCTTCCTACTTCATCCTCATCTGTCTTTCTTCCTTTCAGCGTCTTTTTAAAATTTTATAGTTTTAGAATTATGAAATTATAAAATGGTGGTGGGGTTCAAATTTGAGGAGTGGGTGGGAGAGAGAGGCTGAAAGAGGAAAAAGAGAGAGAGAGAAACTGGAAGAAGAAGGAAGAGAACTGAAAGAGGAGGAAGGAAAGAGAAAAAAAGAGGCTGAATGGGGAAGAGAGAGAGAAAGAAGAGGGTTAAAAGAGGAAGAAAGAGGGAAAAACTAAAAGAGAAAGAAAGAAAGAGAGAAGGAGGAGGGTTAAAAGAGGAAGAAAGAAAGAGAGACTGACACTGTTGGAAGGTCGTAGCAACAGCAAACGGATGGAATTCAAAATGCTTATGAAATATACCGGGGTGTGATCAAACGAAACACAGAGAAAGAGATAGAGAGAGGGAAGAAGAAACAGAAAAAAAGAAGGAAGAAAGAGGAAAGAAACTGAAAGAGGAGGACAGAGAGAGAGAGAGACTGACATCGTTAGCAGGTCGAGTAGCAACTGCCCCCGGATGGAATTGAAAATGATTATAAAATGTACCGGGATATGTTCAAATAAAAGAAATTCACTCAAGAACGAAGTCGAAAAGCGTGAAAAAATAATTAAATAACAAAAGAAAGAATAAGAACGAGAGAAAGAGAGAGAGAGAGAGAATCTTGACAACAATAAACAAGACACCAACAAATTGCATGTGACACAAATTCCGGACGTCGTCGAATGAAAAATTGATGACTGGCGCACAAGACAGGTTTCGTAAAAGTGATGAGAACACCGTTCGCGACGAGAAAAACGATTCGAAAATAGATGGAATCCGTACAAAAAAAATTTTTTCAATAACCTCAAATTCGAGATTTATAAATATCTATTTCTCCTTTCGTCCCACCACCTCTTTCCCACCCTCTCGAACACGTCACCGCCTTCCATGACAAATCCCTCAAACGACAGCTGACAGTCGCATTAGAATAAATACCAAACAAAAACGCAAATCTTTCTCACGATTGAGTCCCCCGAGTAAAATCCGAATAAATCGAAACGGTAAACAAGGTACTAATGCCCAACTGCGCATGCGCATAAACATCCTTTTCTTTCTCCCTTAGCTTTTCGAAAGATTTTCCTTCACTCTCGCTAGCCGCCATGGTCGTTTATTAATAAAAGGAAAAAGCTCAGAATAAACCGAAGATATTATGTGTGAGACTAGGAAAATTCGTACGCCCATCTGCGCATGCGCACAACAAATATTTCTTTCGTCATTCTTTCTCTGAGCTCTTGCAATTTTCTTTATATTATTACTCCTGATTTTATTTTATTTATTTCTTTTTGTTTCTGTATACACTATATACTCCATATTCTTGCTTTCATTCCTTCTTCTCCTCTCACGTCACCCACTACCGCGTGTCATTCATGACCCAAATAACTAAAATCAGTGTAAAGCAAGTAAAGGAAACGGAATAGCGTGCAATATTTATGGAATGAATGGTTACTAGAAACGTGCTATATATTGAAACTAATTGTTGATAGAACTGTGAATTATTTTTGAAATAAGTTCGTTATTGAAGTGTGCAGTATTTTTGAAATGAACTCAAGCAATATTTACAAATCAGTTCTTTATTAAAGTGTGCAATATTTTTGAAATAAATCGCTGATGAAAGAGTGCAGTATTTTTGGAATGAATCGTTGATGAAAGTGTGCAGTATTTTTGGAATGAATCGTTGATGAAAGTGTGCAGTATTTTTGAAATGAATCGTTGATGAAAGTGTGCAGTATTTTTGAAATGAAACGTTGATGAAAGTATGCAGAATTTTTGAAATAAATCGCTGACGAAACTGTGCGATATTTCTGAAATGAATTCTTTATAACATGGCATTTTTGAAATGAATTCTTTATAACATGGCATTGTTTGTAAAACATTCAAATTTATTTCACAAATATTGCACAATCCAATAAACAACTCATTTCAAAAATACCGCACAACTCAATAATAAACTCACGTCAAAAATATTGCACACCTAAATAAAGAACGGATTTATGAATGTTGATTGAGGGATTCCTTTCAAAAATATTGCACACACATTACAATCTACCCGAATCCGCGAAGAAGAACGAAGTTCTCAAGATGAAAATCGTTGTACAAGTAACGAGAATGGAACTCTCCGATACTCAACTTATCGATATCGACCAACTTTGAAGAGCTTTTTTCTATTAACAACAAACAAAGCGGAGGAAGATGAAAGGAGACCAATAACCGAACAGGAGGAGAGGAAGGAGGAAGAGGAGGAGGAGGGAAATATCAATTCCGATACAAAAATCATTTTCCTTCGAACATCCTCATCTTACTCAACAACCCCCATCTTCAATAAACCATTTTTCCAACTCACAAAGATAAGAAACAAAAGCGGAAGTAGTTTTATAAATTATTTAAGTATATACTATACTTTTAGGGAAATATAAGTTTTAAATTTAATCCTGAAAGAGAGCAGCCGAGCCTTGAGCAGACGTTTTTTACATAAATATTGAAAAAGTTTTTGACTACTTCGGCAAGAAACTTACCTTTCCATTTCCAGCTTCCGCCATCTTGACTACCTCCGGTAACCGAGGACGTTTTAACTGTGCCGTATATACTGAAAGTGGTCTACGTCTTGTCCAGTTCTCCTTTTAAAACCTATAATATAATATAATTTTCATTCTTAGACGGTTGAACGTCACAATTTGGGGCCAAACAGCGTGGAGGTTTCTGTTGTAACGGAAAAAGGTCCTGTGCTACCCTACTCGCTCGCACTCTAGTAGAAAACAGGCGTACCAACACTATTTACACCACATACTTGTATTTACTGTCTAAGGTTGGCATCGCCACATCCCCCACTACAGAACTTATAAACAAGATGAGGTTGTGCCATGGGTGGAATAAGGCCCCAGAATTTTTGGGGCCCGCAAAATAGCTTTCTTTAGCAAAATAGGCCCGGAATTACAGCTTTACCCAGAGCCCTAGCCTTAATCCGCCACTGCATTGTGCAAACTACTTCTCACACTTTAAAACAGTATAAACTGATGTATGGCACAGAATTCAAGACGTTGGGTTTATCACCGAAATGTCAGCAACAACCCCCCCCTCCTCCCAAATCCGTAATTTGAAAGGATCACCCTGGTGCCTTGCTACACTGACGTCAGGCTCATTACGATGACAAATATGACAACGTGAAGTAGCTCACCTGTGACTCATGGTTACTCCAAAACGCTGAAATGAACTCTCACCGAAAGTGGAAGTTTTTATGGAGGCGTGCATTATTTATGAAACGAGTTTCTTCTTTTGGGTTTATATAATATTCGTGTAACGATTTACTGCCTGAAGGGTGTGTAATGGATTCAGCATAGAACTCGTTCTTCTAAAGAGAGCTTATTTCAAAAGTATTGCACACTTAGTACAAAATCACGTTTCGTAAACACTGCACAAATTAACGAAGAACTCATTTCAAAAATATTGCACACCCCAATCAACAATTCATTTTAAAAGCTCTGCAGACTTCAATCAACGAGCCACTGCAAAAGTATTGAACACTTCAGCCTAATATTCATTCAAAAGTATTGCACACTGAATCAGCGACCCATTTCAAAAATAGTGCACACTATTGAACATATTTAATACACTAAGACACGTCGTCCAGGTTGCGGGGTTTCTGGCAAACGGTTTCAATACTCACCTACATAAGCTGACGAGATGATGACGAGGGTTCATCAAAAACTTCTTCGCCATTTTTAAACAGCCTAAACAGTGTGTACAACGAATTTATCATAAACATGTTCTTCTAATGAGATCAATTCAAAAGTGATGCACACTTACTAGAGAATCTCACTTCGTAAACACAGCAAAAGTTAATAAAGAGCTCACTTCAAAAATATTGCACACTTTCATCAACAACTCATTTCAGAAATCTTGCACTGTTCAATTACCGATTCATTCGGAAGTATTGCACACTCTTAATGAACGATTTATTTCAAAAATATTGTATCCACGTGTCATTTCAAAAGTATTGCACACTTCCATTTATAATTCATTTCAAAATTCTTCACAATTCCATCTACGACTTATTTCAATATACTCCATGCTTTTGTCAGTCATTCAATATCAAAAGTATTGCACAGTACTACCTGCAATTCAATTTAAAAATACTTCACACTTGATCAAGGATTCATTCAAAAATATTGCACACTTCGACCATCGATTTATTTAAAAGGTACTGCACACTTCTATCTACGATTCATTCCATAAGTATTGCACAAAAATTCATTTCAAAATACTTCACACCTGAATCAACGATTCATTCAAAAATGTTGCACAATTCTATCAACAAATCATTTCAAAAATACTGCTGTTTAGAATTTGATTAATGTTAGTCCATAAATTTCAAATTTCTCGATTTATACGATTAGATTTATTGATCTATGATTTATAATATAATTTGATAACACTTATAAATTTATAATCCGGATGGAAAATTAAGTGATAACACGATTTAAAAATTTTCGAATGAACCGATATACCAACTACGATACCTCGTTCAGGTTGACGATAAGCGGGTTTCTAGCGAGTGGTTTCAATACTAACCTGCATCAGCTGACCGGATGACGCGGGTTCATCAAAAAACTCGCCACCATTTTTAAACAACTGAACGCTATTATAACAGATTCATTCCAAAAGTATCGTCCGCTTTTATGACCGATTCATTTTAAAAGTATTGCACACATCAATGTACGATTCATTCACAAGTATTCCACAGTTCTACCTGCAAGTCATTTCAAAAATACTTCACACTCCAATCAACGATTCATTCAAAATATTGCAAACTTTTATCTTCGTGTCATTTCATCAAAGTATTTCAAACTATCACATTCAATTCATTTCAAAATATTGCACACTTTCATTAAAATTCATTCAAAGTATTGCACACCATTTTATTCTATCAAAATTTATTTCACACTGCATGATTCACATTCATTCAATAATATTGCACACTTCAATCAATGTTTCTTTTCATAAGTATTGCATAGTTTTATCTGCAATTCATGTCAAAATATCATTCGAATCAACGATTCATTCAAAGTATTGCATTTCAGCAATTCATCCCAAAAGTATTGCACATTCAATCAATAATTCTACCTATGATTTATTTCAATACACTGCATGCCTCTACCAGCCATTCCAATAATATTGCACAATGCTATCAACAATTCATTCAAAGTATTGCACACTTTCATCAACGATTTATTTCAAAATATTGCACATTTTTATTCGTGTCATTTCAAAAGTATTTCACACTCCTATCTACGATTCATTTGAAAAGTACTGCACAGTTCTATCTATAATTAATTTCAAAAATACTTCACAATGCTATCTAAGATTTATATCAACATACTGCATGCTTCTACCAGCCATTCATTCCAAAAATATTGCACACTTCAATCTACGATTCATCCAAAAGTATTACACACAGCAATTCATTCCAAAAGTACTTCACACTTTAATAAAGATCTCATTTTAAATATTTGCATGCTTCTACTTACAATTGATTTTTAAAATACTGCACACTACCATGAGGACAGTAAAGTTTGTAATCCAATAGTAAAATTCATAAGTTTTGCTTCACACTTCTATTAACGATTCATTTCATAAGTAAAGCACACTTTGACACATTTAATAAAACCTCAAATGAAACTACACTCCTTTCATTGTGACGCCATTTTTCTAACTCGCCAATTTCAAACTGAATCACACATTAATAAATAGCCCCATTTTGCAAAAATTTTTATAATTAATTTCATATTTAACTTAATAAATAACACCTACAACCGTGAAATATATTTATAACAACACTACAAACACTAATCGGCGGTGATTTCCATAATTAAAACTAAAAGAAAAGGGAGGAAAAGAAGAAACAAAACGCACAAACAAATGCAACCCAAACGAACTCCAAAGCCGACGGTTTCGATTAATCGATTAATCGAAACGTTCGATTTCTGTTTTACTCTATGACCACAAAACCCAAAACCGTTTCTTCTTTCCTTGTTTTTTCTTTTAAGATTTTGATGTAAAAAAACATTTTCCTGGTTATTCTTAACGAGACTTTCTTGAAACCGGAAATTTTATTATATTTGAAGGGTTTCTTCAAAAAGGTTTTTGGCTCAGTTTCATCTAAGAATGGCCTGTTATAAAAGAATTAAGTTTTTTTTCCTCATTCGAGACGGAAGGAGAAATTGTGTTTGCTCTTTTTTTTTCTGTCATCCTTTTTCTGGCTTTCTGTTTACTTTTTCAAGTTCAGTCAACTTCATTTCCACAACTCCTCGTCATCTTCTACTAAATTGTGTTTGTAGTTACCTTTCCTGCTTTTTAAATGAATTTTTAATTGTAAATTACGATTTTTGTTTTTCGTGCAAGCTCTTTCATTATGGCGACCTATTTTCCTCTTTTTCATTTTTTCTGAGAATAACCTTTCCGCGGGGACGATTTATGGTTTCCATTTTGTTTTATAAAAATTCCAACGGTTTCGGTGTTGTTTTAAACTTTGATTATGAAATAGTTTTAACGTAACAATCGTTATGACAACAATCGCGACGACATTTTCTTTTCTTCAAATGACGTGAATAAGAAAAAGGTCTGAAGAAGGTTTTCAGCAGAATTCAAGAGTAACTTTCAAGTTGTTCCATTAAAAGTAAGCAACAAGAAGAAGGTGTAGCCTTGAAAGATGGGTGGGTTTGAAAAGGATAGTGATTCAAGGTCGGGAAAGGACCGCAAAACCGCGGTGCCATTTTGTTTTGCATCTCCGTTTGAATTTCAAAATGGCGCGGGGGGATGGGGAGGATGGGGGCGAATATCTTTATCAGGGGGCTTCGAGAGAGAATTAAACGCTACTTTGCATTAACCTTTTTAAATCTTCTCAAATGTTCCAGAAAGACCCGGAAATCCTTTCATAAATATTTTCCGGACGGAAGGAATGTGACGGAACCCGTGAAAATTCTCATTCAGGCTCCATTTAATTTTTGGAAGCTCTTTGAGCGAACGGAAAATGGTTTCTCACCCAAAACTAACCGCTGAATTCATCTGATAATAATTCTCTCTTCAAATTCCAACCGAAAAAAGGACCACGGTGACCAAACCCAACCCAATCCCACACTAACTCCCCAAAAACAAAAACAGAACAATCTCCAAACAAAAAATTTTGAATTTATACTGAGCCCATTATTTACACATTCCGGGTAATTAACATAACTTATACAATTATAAACCATATCAATAAGCTCGTCCTATTTAAGAAAATATTCACAAGAACTTTTGAAAACTTTCAGGTTCCCCGTCGTCGTCCTATAAATAAGACAGTGGTTTTCTAATGTCCACTGGGATGTACTTAAGCATAAGTTAGGAATTATTACCAAATCCAAATTATTTATTTAACCCCAATAAAAATATATTCAAATTATGACTATATACAAGAAAGTGTGCAGTATTTATGAAATGATTCATATATATATCAAACGATAAGTCAGTTTTTTGTCACAAACTTTTGGTACTATTTTAGAAGAACTAAAAACGGGATTAATACTCAAATAAATAATAAAGAAAATTATTACAATATATATAATATAGAAATATGGCGAATGAAGAGATTAATATAATAAATCCCGGTATAAATATAATAGAGAAATGGACATTAAGGAGAAAATTGCAAAAGGCAAACCATTAAGTTACCACAGAAGGAAATCGAACTCAACTCGAATGATTTCGATTAATCGAAACATTTTATTACTCTATGGACGACCGTTTTGAAATTGAAATCCCCAACGCAATCAAAACCCCAACGAACTTTTTTGATAATATTCAAACCTTTTGAGGTTACACGTATATTATATACAGTTATAATTACAGAGGTTTTGAGGTATACACAAACAAGTTGGAAATTTTTGTCCTTTCAGGAGTTTTGTCAAAAAGGAATTTTGAAGAAAACAAATGGAAATCATTTTCGCGGGGAGTCGTTTCGGTAGATAAAAAAAAGGGAAAATGGCGACGACGAGCTTCACATCTCACTAATATAGACGGCGCCCGATTTTGCACAAAAAAAATTCTTCCATTGTCTGTTTATTGATAAATAAACGCCCTCCGCTTTTGATAATTCAAAATATATTTTGTACATCTTTGTCTTGTTCTTGGTGAAACTACGGCTTGTTTCAAGGACGAATCCACATTGTTGTACGAAAAAGGAGTAGAAATAAAAATAGATAAATAAATAAAAGTAGATATATCGAAGAGATGGTTTCGAGAGCATAAAAAGGGAGTTAGTACCATTTCGCAAGGAATAAACCCCCCTTCCGCCATCTTTCTTCCCTTCCACCCCCGTCTTTTGGAAATAAAAATGGAGGACCCATGACACCACGGCCTCAGAATCAGAGGAAATGATAACACATTTGGCCCGATTTCCGCATTCGTTATCTCCTCTCTCTCTCTATTTTCTTCTTCATCTTCTAAACATTGACTCACATTATTTAGAATTACAACGCGTTTCTGTTTCTCTTCCTTTTGGAGGAAATAAGTTTTTTAGAAGGCGGTGAGGTTTTGTTGTTTTAACCCAATACAGCCAAGCGTTCTATTTATGGAAATCTCCTGAGTTTTAATATTTTCTTTCTACCCTTAAATTTTGTTTGAAACACAGAATAAAATTATAATATATATTTACCAGACTGCAATAAAGTGAATTATAAATTTTGTTTATTATATTCCCAGTATATTTGTTATTATAAACAGGAAACAGAAAACACTGTCTAGACTTTCCTGCTTTGCTTAGAATTATTAATTTTATACTAAAAGTCATATACTGTATCATCCATTTCTTTTTTAATATAAAATTCTTTTTACAGACGGTTTAAAATATATTTTTGATCAGCTATATGAAAATATTTCTAATTAAAGTGGAATATTTGCTGTTGTAGGATTTGAACTCTGAACTATACCACCCAACCACCACACTACAGACCTTCCGCCATCTTGAAAAATTATCGTCCAGAATTTGCTTCAGTTGAGTTTTTTCACCCTTTTTCGGGTATAACAGGATACGGAGGAGGATTTGAACTCGTGACTATAACCCCTTAGCCTGGCACTTGACCAATACACCACAGACCTCCGCCATTTTGAAAATTTTTCGCCCCGAATTTGCGGTTATGGTTCGAATCAGCCAAATCCGTTACGAAGGATTTCGGAAGATTTTACGAATTTCAATGAAAAGCCCAAACAATAAACGCCTGATGTGTGTGAAGTGTCGGATTAGGTTTTGTTTGTTTCAGGAGCGTATTAAGTCTATTCATTACAAATAATCGTTTTAGAGAATTGCAAATCAGGTTCGGGAGGAAATTTCGTTTGGGTTCATCTTGTGACTTGAAGAATAGTTTGGAAGTCTCCACAACACCTTAACTCAATTTTGAACACATTTCCCGAGAGTTCATTTCAAAAATATTGCACACATTTCCTATATTCTCTTATAATATAAGACATAATAATCTCTTAGGAATGTGTGCAGTATTTTTGAAAGTAACTCTCATTTCCTTGCACACATCTCCTGAGGCTTTATTTCAAAGACTTAACCACGTCCTTCATCCAACAGGAAAACATTAGAGAAAGGTTCATGAATAAGGAAAAGTCTAAAAGTGTCAAACTTTAAATTAAATCAGACTCACTTGAACAACAGCAAGGAAACAATTAGGGAGAGCAACTACAAAACTAACAAATAGTAGTCAAAGTGTCAGTTAACTAAACAAGACGAAGGTTTACGGCCTCGAAAGTGAAAACCGAGGTCCGAGCCATCGCTGATTAGTCCAACAGGAAACCGGAAATCGTTTTTCCATTTCACTCTGACAAAAGGTGAACAAGAAAGGGGGGGAGAACGACCGATGGAGGAAAACAAAAAAGTTTCACAAGCTTGGGGGTTTTAAAAAGCTTTTTAAGAGATTTTCCGGGAACCCCGCCCCCCTCAACCCCAAAAAGGAAAATTTAAAGGCGGTAAGCAAAAAGGTTGGATTTGAATAAAGCCGTGACTATCACGTCCGGTTTCTCCAACAGGATTTAAATATTTGTTTTAAATTTCGAGTGGGAAACTCGCCGGTAATCTCCAATGAAATTATATTGACACCGTCAAATCACAATCCGGGGCTAATGAAGATTAAATGCGATGGATTGGTTGGAAGTGCGGGGAAGGAGGAAGAGGAAGCGGAAGTGAGTGGTGGCGGGTGTTTGCCGCCATTATTCAACTGTCCCACTTCCGCCCCCGCACTGAGAATACGATTTGTCTTTTTCCTTTTCCTCCTTCGGATCACGATTTCTCTCCGTTTTTCTATGAATTT
>JADMLL010000009.1:2600687-2623969 GCA_016920875.1 Columbicola columbae | reverse complement strand
TTTTATTCAAGCGTTATATCAAAAGCATTGCACACTTCAATTAGCAATTCATCCCAAAAATATTGCACACATCCATCAATAATTCTATCTACAATTTATTTCAGTACACTGCATGATTCTACCATTCATTCATTCCAATAATATTGCACACTTCAATCAATGTTTCTTTTCATAAGTATTGCATAGTTTTATCTGCAATTCATGTCAAAAATACTTAACATTCGAATCAACGATTCATTAAAAAGTATTGCACACTTCAATTAGCAATTCATCCCAAAAGTATTGCACACATCCATCAATAATTCTACCTATGATTTATTTCAATACACTGCATGCCTCTACCAGCCATTCCAATAATATTGCACAATGCTATCAACAATTCATTCAAAGTATTGCACACTTTCATCAACGATTTATTTCAAAAATATGGCACATTTTTATTCAAGTGTCATTTCAAAAAGTACTCGCACACTCCTATCCACGATTCATTTGAAAAGGACTGCACAGTTCTATCTATAATTAATTTCAAAAATACTTCACAATGCTATCTAAGACTTGTATCAACATACTGCATGCTTCTACCAGTCATTCATTCCAAAAATATTGCACACTTCAATCTACGATTCATCCCAAAAGTATTACACACAATTCAATTCCAAAAATACTTCACACTTTAATAAAGATCTCATTTTAAATATTTACGTTTTACTATAATTGATTTTAAATACTGTACACTACCATGAGGACAGTAAAGTTTGTAATCCAATAGTAAAATCTATAAGTTTTGTTTTCACACTTCTATTAACGACATTTATAAATAAAGCACATTTTGACATTTAATAAACCTCAAATGAAACTACACACTTTTCATTAGACGCATTTTTAACTCACCAATTTCAAACTGAATCACATTATTAAATAGCTCTCTTTATTTTGTAAAAATCTTTATAATTACTTCATATATTTAACTTAATAAATAACACCTACAACTTTGAAATAATAGCTTTATAACAACACTACAAACACTACTCGACGGTGATTTTACATAATTAAAACTAAAAGGAAACTGAAAAAGAAGAAAACGCACAAACAAATGCACCCAAACGAACTCCAAAAAGCCGACGGTTTCGATTAATCGATTAATCGAAACGTCTGGATTTCTGATTTACTTCTATGACTACAAAAACCCAAACCGTTTCTTCTTCTTGTTTTTCTTTTAAGATTTTGACGATGTAAAAATATTTTCCTGGTTATTTTAACGACTTTTGAAACCGGAAATTTTATTATATTGAAGGGTTTCTTTTCCAAAAAGGTTTTTGCTCAGTTTCATCTAAGAATGGCCTGTTGTAAAAAGAATTAAGTTTTTCCTCATTCGAGACGGAAGGAGAAAATTTTGCTCTTTTTCTTAATATTTGGTTAAGTATTTTTCAAGTTCACAGTCATCCCATTTTACAACTCGTCATTCTACTAAATTAGTTTGAAGTTACCTTTCCTGCTTTTTAAATGATTTTTAATCAAATATCATGATTTTGTTCTTCGTGCAATTCATTATGCGAAGGACCTATTTTTCCTTCTCTTTTTAATTTTTCTGAGACCTTTCCGTAGACGATTTATGGTTTCCATTGATTGTTTTATAAAAATCTAACGGTTTCGTGTTGTTTAAAACTTTGATTACGAAATAGTTTAACGTAATCGTTATGACAACACCGACGACATTTTCTTCAAATGACGAATAAGCAAAGTTCTGGAATAAGGTTTTCAGCAGAATTCAAAGAGTAATTTCAAGTTATTCTATTGCTGTTGCTACCAAGAAAGTGCGTAGCCTTTAAGATGGGATTGTTTGAAAGTAAAGGACACAGTGATTCAGGTCGGGAAAGAATCAAAAATAAAGGTGCTCATTTTATATTTGCATGCATCTATCGTTTGAATTTCAAAATGCACGGGGGATGGGAGGATGGGGGCGAATATATAAATCTTTATCAGGGGTTTGATTGAGAGAATTAAATCTGTATTAACCTTTTTAAATCTTTCAATGTTCAAAAGACCGGAAAATCCTTTCATAAATATTTTCCGGACGGCCAATGACAACCTGTCAAAATTCTCATTCAGGCTCCATTTTAATTTTTGAAAGCTCTTTGAGCGAACGGAAATGGCCAGCACCCAAACTACCAACCGCTGAATTATTGATAATAATTCCCTTCTTCAAATTCTAAAAGAAAAAGGACGGTGACCAAACCCAACCCAATCCCACACCAACCTCCCCCAAAAACAAAACAGAACAATTCTCCAAACAAAAATTTGAATTTATACTTGAGCCCATTATTTACTCATTCCGGTAATTAATAACTTATGCCTATAAACCATATCAATAAGCTCGTCCTTTCGTAGTGGCGAACTCAGAAATAGGGTTAGAAGCCAAGGAAAGACTAGAAAGTACACTGGCAAGAAAGTCACTGAATGTGAACCCTACGAAATCAAAAATCATGATTTTTAAGAGAGGTAGAAGAAAGCCAAGGAGAAAGGTATGGAGATGGAGAGGTGAGAAAATAGATATAGAAGAATTTAAATACCTGGTTACACCTTCCAGAGGAAATAATGGCAGCGACCTCCACGCAGAAAACAGCAAACATGGCGCGAAGGTTCCATGAAAAAGGTGGGGCCTGGGAAGAGGTGGTTCCCCAAGACTTCGGCAGGCGGTGCATGCTTTTCACTTACTTAGTGAAAAGCGTACGTGTCATGGCAGAGGTCTGGGGATGCACCGCAACTCGAACAGCTACAGAGAAAATTCTCAGGTGGATAGAAGTCCCCTGGTACGTCCTGAATTATATTTTATTGGAGGAAGTGAAGAGGACAAATGATTCTAATAAAGAGTGTCAAGAGTGGCAAAAGTTCGAGACGAAACTCCTAGCGGGAAATAATTATTTGGATGAAAGAATTCACGACTGGAGCGAAATGAACATGGAAAATGTCAAAAAGCGCTTTTACACAAGATAGGTCTCAGCGTAGAATATTATAGAAAAAGAAGGGAGGAGCGTCAGGACTTTCATGACGGAAGAAGAAGAGAAATAGTAGACAGAGGGAGGCAGAATGGGAGAAAGTTCGGGTACTCTGGAGTAAGTACTCAAACCCCACACCAGATCCTTCCCTTTTTACCTGCAGAAGAGGAGATTATACAATCACAGCAAAAAGATTGGGTTATGTGACTTTAGGTGAAATGTTATAATGGTCATCCAAATATTGTAATAATTCCATTATTAAACACAATAAACTTATTAAAAATAATAAGCTCGTCCTATTTAAGAAAATATTCATGAAACTTTCAGGTTCCCCTGTCGTCCTATAAATAGACAGTGGTTTTCAATGTCCACTGGGATGTACTTAAGCATAAGTTAGGAATTATTACCAAATCCAAATTATTTATTTATCCCCAATAAAAATATATATTCAAATTATGCACTATATACAAGAAAGTGTGCAGTATTTATGAAATGATTCATATATATATCAAACGATTTTTGTCAAAACTTTTGGTGTTATTTTAGAAGAACTAAGAACGGGATTAAAACTCAAATAAATAAATAATAAAGAAAATTATTACAGTATATATAATATAGAAATATGGCGAATGAAGAGATTAATATAATAAATCCCAAATATAATAGAGAAATGAACATTAGGAGAAAATTGCAAAAGGCAAACCATTAAGTTACCACAGAAATCGAATCAACTCTCGAATGATTTTGATTAATCGAAACATTTTATTACTCTATGACGACCGCTTTGAAATTGAAATCCTAACGCAATCAAACCCCAACGGACTTTTTGATAATATTCAGACCTTTTGAGGTTACACGTATATTTTATACAGTTATAATTACAGAGGTTTTGAGGTATACAAACAAGTTGGAAATTTTTGTCCTCAGGAGTTTTGTCAAAAGGAATTTGAAGAAAACAAATGGAAATCATTCTCGCGGGGAGTCGTTTCGGTAGATAAAAAGGAAAATGGCGACGACGAGCTTCACATCTCACTAATATAGACGGCGCCCGATTTTGCACAAAAATTCTTCCATTGTCTGTTTATTGATAAATAAACGCCCTCCGCTTTGATAATTCAAAATATATTTTGTACATCTTTGTCTTGTTCTTGGTGAAACTACGGCTTGTTTCAAGGACGAATCCACATTGTTGTACGAAAAAGGAGTAGAAATAAAAATAGATAAATAAATAAAAGTAGATATATCGAAGAGATGGTTTCGAGAGCATGGAGTTAGGTACCATTTCGCAAGGAATAACCCCCTTCCGCCATCTTTCTTCCCTTCCACCCCTGTCTTTGGAAATAAAAATGGAGGACCCATGACACCACGGTCAGAATCAGAGGAAATGATAACACATTTGGCCCGATTTTATCTGTTATCTCCTCTCTCTCTCTATTTTCTTCTTCTTCTAAACATTGACTCACATTATTTAGAATTACAACGCTGTTTCTGTTTCTCTTCCTTTTGAGGAAATAAGTTTTTAGAAGGCGGTGAGGTTTTGTTGTTTTAACCCAATACAGCCAAGCGTTCTATTTATGGAAATCCCGTGAGTTTTAATATTTTCTTTCTACCCTTAAATTTTGTTTGAAACACAGAATAAAATTATAATATATATTTACCAGACTGCAATAAAGTGAATTATAAATTTTTGTTTACTATATTCCCAGTATATTTGTTATTATAAACAGGAAACAGAAAACACTGTCTAGACTTTCCTGCTTTGCTTAGAATTATTAATTTTATACTAAAAGTCATATACTGTATCATCCATTTCTTTTTTAATATAAAATTCTTTTACAGACGGTTTAAGTATATTTTTGATCAGCTATATGAAAATATTTCTAATTAAAGTGGAATATTTGCTGGTGTAGGATTTGAACTCTGAACTATACCACCCAACCACCACACTACAGACCTTCCGCCATCTTGAAAAATTATCGTCCAGAATTTGCTTCAGTTGAGTTTTTCACCTTTTTCGGGTATAACAGGATACGGAGGAGGATTTCGTGACTATAACCCTTAGCCTGGCACTTGACCATACACCACAGACCTCCGCCATTTTGAAAATTTTTCGCCCCGAATTTGCGGTTATGGTTCGAATCAGCCAAATCCGTTACGAAGGATTTCGGAAGATTTTACGAATTTCAATGAAAAGCCCAAACAATAAACGCCTGATGTGTGTGAAGTGTCGGATTAGGTTTTGTTTGTTTCAGGAGCGTATTAAGTCTATTCATTACAAATAATCGTTTTAGAGAATTGCAAATCAGGTTCGGGAGGAAATTTCGTTTGGGTTCATCTTGTGACTTGAAGAATAGTTTGGAAGTCTCCACAACACCTTAACTCAATTTTGAACACGTTTCCCGAGAGTTCATTTCAAAATATTGCACAAATTTCCTATATTCTCTTATAATATAAGACATAATAATTTCTTAGGGAATGTGTGCAGTATTTTTGAAAGTAACTCTCATTTCCTGCACACATCTCCTGAGGCTTTATTTTCAAAGACTTTAACCATCGTCTCATCCAACAGGAAAACATTAGAGAAAGGTTCATGAATAAGGAAAAGTCTAAAAGTGTCAAACTTTAAATTAAATCAGAACATCACTGAACAACAGCAAGGAAACAATTAGGAGAGCAACTACAAAACTAACAAATAGTAGTCAAAGTGTCAGTTAACTAAACAAGACGAAGGTTTACGGCCTCGAAAGTGAAAACCGAGGTCCGAGCCATCGCTGATTAGTCCAACAGGAAACCGGAAATCGTTTTTCCATTTCACTCTGACAAAAGGTGAACAAGAAAGGGGGGAACGACGATGGAGAAAAACAAAAAGTTTCACAAAAAGCTTTTTAAGAGATTTCGGGAACCCCGCCCCCCTCAACCCCAAAAAGGAAAATTTAAAGGCGGTAAGCAAAAAGGTTGGATTTGAATAAAGCCGTGACTATCACGTCCGGTTTCTCCAACAGGATTTAAATATTTGTTTTAAATTTCGAGGAAAGGAAACCGCCGGTAATCTCCAATGAAATTATATTGACACCGTCAAACAATCCGGGGCTAATGAAGATTAAATGATGGATTGGTTGGAAGTGCGGAGGAGGAAGAGGAAGGAAGCGTGAGTGGTGGCGGGTGTTTGCCGCCATTATTCAACTGTCCCACTTCCGCCCCCCGCACTGAGAATACGATTTGTCTTTTTCCTTTTTCTTTTCCTTCTGATTCTTGATTTTTCTATTCGCTATGACTTTTCTCTTCCTTTTGATTATTTCTATTTTTGATTTTTCATCTTGATCTATGATTTCTCTGAGCTATGTTTCATATCCTATCTCGTCTTTTTCTTTTTGATTAGACTATCTCTTCCTTTTTAACCGATTTTTCTTTCTTTTGCTTTTTCTTTTTCATTTCGACCTTTTTCTTCCTCCTTTTCATTTTATTTTCTTTTTAGCTTTTATGCTCGACCATGTTGTTTTTATGTTTTTAGTCGGCCGAAAAGCGACGATTTAATGATTTTATTTTTGATCTTCTATATTATTCGATTTTTTTCGATTTCTTTGCAAAAAGTTTTTGTTTGTTTTCGACGAGATCGGAGATGATGTTCGACTTCGCCTTCTTTTTCTTTTTGTTTTTGACTAGATGATGATTTTGATCGATCTTTCCTTGAGGACCGCTTTATTTTTATCTTTTCCTGATTTTCCGAGGACTCCGACTTTCTATATGATTTTCTTTCTCTGACGAGCGCCACTTTATTTTTCGATGATGATGATCTTCTTCATCCGATTTTCGCGTCTATTTCTCATATCTTTTTCTCGAGATTGATGCCTTTCAGCGCCATTTTTCGACTTTTTCTTTTGAGCATTTGAATAAAACGACATTCTGTTTTTATTTGCGATTATTCGTTTTTCGATCTTTATTCAGATGAGATCTGACTTTTTCTTTTTTCTTTTATCCGATATCTTCTTTATTTTCTTCCACTTGTTCTGAGTTCTTTGATTCTTTTTCTTTTCTTTTTCATGTTTACTGAAGTTCTTATCCTTTATTCATCTTTTCCTTGAGCCTTTCGACTGATTTTTCTTTAGGTTTTCTTTTTCATCTCTTTTTCCTCTCTCTCTCTTCCTCTTTCTTCTTCTATTATTCTATTCCAGCTTCTCCCTGTTGTTCATTTTTCTTTATTTCTAAACAACCTACGTGGGAAAGACTTTTCTCTTTGTTCATTTCTGAGCTTTCTCCTTTTTATTTTATCTTCTGATCTTTTCTTTTTCTTATTTCACTTGCTTTCCTCTCCTCTTGAATCCTTTCTCTAACCATTCTTAGACTTGCTCTCTCCCGATCTTTCTGCTTGTTGGGATCCAACCTCCCTCTTCTTGTTTTGTTTCTTGTCTTTCATTTCCTGTTGCTGCTGTTTTAATCTCTGTTTCTTCTCTTCCTCTGTATTTCTCAGGTTATTTTTGTCTTGTAAGTATTCCCGGACGAGGAAACTAAGAAGACAAACTCACAAAACGTTTGCGTCATGTTAAACTGTAGTCGGATGCTGACGATATTGATGAGAATGCGTGAGGAGGAGGAAAGAAAGTTTTAAAGTCATTTCCATTTCGATTTTTCCAATTTTCCCTCACCATTTGCAATTTGAGATTTTCCTTTTTCAATAAATGGGAAGGGAACACGTGCACCCTCACTCACTCACTCACTCACACACGCAAGGGTGTAAATTAAAAATCAAAAGAGGACTGGGTGTCAGTTCAGTCTGCGACGGAAGAAGAATAACAACAGAAACTCCACCAAAGAGGAGGAAGAGGAGGAGGAGGAGGAAGGAAGTTATTAAGTCTCGGATGATGAATTTCGCCAAAAGCTTTCATTAAGCTCAACGAAAACAGAAAAAGAAAGTTTTTTTCTCTCGTTTTCCTTTCTAAATGACTGAGACGTGCTTATCACACTTCCCAACTCCTTTCCTCCTCCCTCCGCCTCCTCCTCCTCCTCCTCCCGATCATCATTGTTCCTGATATCCGGAAAGACTTTCCATCAGTCACGTGTCCTTTACCAAAAGGCCTCGAGAAATGATTTCTGGGAAATCGCGCTAATTCTATGGCTTCCTCGCTCACTTTTTATAGCTTATGTTTGTCGCAGATACTTCAACCAGGTCACGTGGTCCGCACAAAATTCCTTTCGACATTTTCCGATTTTGATTGTCGATCCATCCACGGATTAGCTCTCACGTTGACTTTTTCCCTCCGTCCAAGGTCAAAAGAATTTCGACGACGGTTATGATGTTGCTGCTGAGGCTTTTGGCTTAAACTTTGCTGAAGTCTAATTTGTCGGGTGGATGAAAGAGACCCAATCCAACCTTTTTCCTGCCTCCCTTTGCCTATTTTTCTTCTCTGAAGACATCCTCACTGAAAGAAAGTTTGGTACAAAGTCGAAACCATTTCATAAATATTGCACACAATTCCTGACAGTTTATCTCAAAAGTATTGCACACATTCCCTCAGAGTTCATTTCAAAAGTATTGCACAAATTTCTTCGGAGTTCATTTCAAAAGTATTGCACACAATGCCTGAGACTTAATTTCATAAATATTGCACACATTTCCTTACAGTTTATTTCAAAAGTATTGCACACATTCCCTCAGAGTTCATTTCAAATAGTATTTCAGAGTTCATTCCATAAATACTGCACACATTTCCTTAGAGTTTTTTTCAAAATATTGCACACAATTTCTCAGAGTTTATTCCAGAAATATTGCACACATTCCCTCAGAGTTCATTTACAAAATACTGCACACTTTGTCGGACCTTTATTTCAAAAATACTTCATACTTTTGGAAGTTTCATCTCATAAATATTGCACACTCTCCTCGTTTTCGTAGTCATAACAATATATGAACACAGTCTGGGAAAATTTATTTCATGAAGAACTCATTTCATAAATATCGCACACAGCTTGAGGGAACATTGCTGATTTCATATCATTTTGTTTGACAAGTAATGCACACTTTGGGTTGCAAGGTCTTTTCCATAATTAATGCACACTTTCTTGGAGAACTTGATTCACAAATAAAGTGCTCGAATGGGGAGATGAAACTACCTTTGACTAACAGACGCCTTTAACTCCAATCAGTGGCGGATTGAGGCTAAAACGGACTCTAAAACCCGTGATTTCAATAGAGAGCAACTATAAATTTGTTTCGGACCAAAACTGACTAAAACTCAAGGTACCAGCTGGAAATCACCTCACCAAATCGTCAGCAACGTTTAAAAAATCAAAAAGTCAACAAATAAATTTGTGAGAAGACGAAGAGAGAAGAGTCGTCAATCACAAAATTGGAAAATCCAAAAATACAAAAAGTCAAAAGTCACGACAACACGTCAAAACACGAGAAACATATTTTTGGCGCCACTTTTCCAAAAAAATAATCCCGACAACTCAAAAATAGCAGCACGTCTCCAAAAAGTGGAAAATGGAAAGGATTTCTGAATCAGTCATAAAATAAAAAATAAAAATAAATGTTTGGCCCGAGTCGAGACGATTGAATGTCATTATAATAATAAATTAATTTGTCATCATTTGTTTAAACGAAGACGAAGGATGGAGTTTTGGCGCCATTTTGCAAAAAAAAAATTTTCAGTTTTTACAATTTACAGTCATCTTAGTCCGAACCGAATGATTTACAAGATGAACCCCACGAAAATTTGTCAAAACTCATAAAACGAAAGGAAAAAAAAATTATTTGGCTCTCTCGCCCCCTTCCTAATTTATTTATAAATAGATAAATAGATAGATAAATAATATAAATGGAGGAAGTCAAGGAGGGAAATGGTCCACTTTGACAATAATTCATTTTGAATAGTGATAAAACTTCCCTCCTTTGAGAAAACCATTTCATAATTATTGCACACGTTCAATGACGAATTTGTTTTGAAAATATTGCGAACACTTTTACGACTTCATGATTAATTCAAATTTTAATGAGATATTTTTCATAATTACTGCACAATTTTTGGAGCAATTCGTTTTAGTGAGAAAGCCATTTCATAATAATGGCACACTTTTAGTGATGAATCCATTTCATAATTATTGCACACGCTCAATGAGCAATTTGTTTTGAAAATATTGCGAACACTTCTACGAATAATTCATTTCATAATTGTTGCACATTTTTGTAGAGACGTCATTCCATAATTCTTGCACGCTTTTAGTGAAGAAGTCGTTTCGTAATTGTCGCACACTTTTAATAAAGGCGCCATTTCATTATTATTGAAAATTTTTGTAAAGACGCCATTTCATAAATATTGCACACTTTAGTGAAGAAGCCATTTCATAATTATTGCACGCTTTAGTCATGATAATTATTGCACATTTTAGTGAAGAAGCCATATTATTATTACTGCACACTTTATTGAAGACGTCATTCCATAATTATTGCACACTTTTACTGAGAAAGCCATTTCATATTTATTGCACCTTTTTGGTGAAGAAGTCGTTTCATAATTATTGCACACTTTTAGGAGGACTACACGTATTCACTACATAAGTACTACACACTTTCTTGAAACATACATTTCATAAATACTGCACACTTCTATAAGCAATTCATTTCACAAAATAATTCATACTTCCATAAAGAGTTCGTTTCACAATTATTGCACATTTCATCGAAGAAGCAATTCCATAAGTACTGCACACTTTTAATTTCCCAATTATTGCGCGTGTTAACGAAAAGTTATTCCATAAATATTGCACATTGTTAGGAGTAATTCATTACACAGTTATGGCACAGACTTGTGGGGAATCTGTTTCGAAAACTTTGCATCCATTTCATAAATACTGCACGCTATCTCCAGTGAACAATTTAAATTTTCCTAAATTATAAGATGATTATTTATCTCATGTAATCTCAATGAAATGTCATATCTTCTTATGTTTCGTAAAAATTCCATAAAGACGCGATCCTTTTTACCCAGCATCCAATTCATAATCATTGCACACTTTTAGGAGTAATCAGTTTCATAAATACTGCACACTTTACGTAGCAACCATTTCAAAATTATTAGGCCTACATATACATACACATATGTATGCTAATCGCTTTCATAAATATTGCACACATTACGCAAATAATTTATTTCATAAGTAAAAGCACACATTTGATGATCGAATTTATTTCAAAAGTATTGCACACACTCTTGCGAAGAGCATACTTCATGAACAATTCACTCCGCACATTCATTTCATAAATAATGCACAAACAATCAAAAGAACCCTTTCGCAATACACTTTGAAGTGTGTCGTTTTATAAGTTTCGTAAAGGATTTAGTTTCCATAAATATTGCACACTTGAATGACGCTTTATGGACAATAAATTATGCACGCTCCGGAGGATAATTTAATACGAAAGGCCCAAGATGCAAAGTTCTCTCTCCTCGCCCCCCCCCGCACCCGCCCACAGACATAAATTCTCTAAAGAGCGTAAACCGATTTGCCGCCATCTTGTAAAGATTTATTTTAAAGCCAGTTTCGATTCGGAGTTGTATGATTGATTGGAATAAATTAAACCGACGGCCGTTTTTTATTAGAAGAAAGAAGAAATTTCCGCCATTTTTTGAAAAGGATGATTCAGACCGTTAATAAATGAAATTAATGACGTCATCAATAATGTCTTTCTCGAAAATCTCTCTTTATCATTATACTAAGTGGTCGCCATTTTTATTTATTCATTTTTTAACCAATAATTAATTATTAATTACACCCTTATTCTGTCGGAGGTAGTTTCTACTCCTCTTCCTTGTTCTATGGTTGTTCTGAAAGCACTTCCGGTTGTGGTCTTCTCACTGGTATAAGACTATAATCACGATGAGTTGAGCAAAAGAGTTCCTAAGACCGCAAATTATAAACACGAGACTTCATAAAGGCGTGCAATAATTATGAAATGAACGAATCTTAAAAGTGTGCAATATTTATGAAATAGCCTCGTAGTTAACACTGAAAACAGCATCTGTTGACCGCCGGTGACCCACAGATGGTGCCATGAAATATTTCTCAAACACAATTGTCCGAGTGCCGGTGACGTCACATTCGGAAATTATTGCGCATGCGTCGCTGGCGATCTTATGGTTAGTTACACATGTGGACAAGTTCATATGTTGTGAATTTAAAATATTTGTGATAAGTGTCAGTTCGTCCGGAAGTCATAGTGGTAACATGTGCAATATTTATGAAATGAACGACTTCTGAAATGTGCAATAGGTTCGATGTTAACTCAGATCTTGAAGTTGTGCGGTTGGTAAATAGCTTCATCACTAAATAGTTCGATACTACAGTATACGGTTGTTTATAAAATTGATTCCTCGTAAAAAGTGTGCAGTATTTATGAAATAGCTTCTTGACTAAAGTGCACATTATGTCCGAAGTTGATTTTTCTATTAATAAAACTCCGACGTATTTATAAAACTGATTTCTCACAACTGTGTGCAATAATTATGAAATGATTTCCAGTAAAGTAAAAAAAGAACTACAGCCAAAAGTGTGCAACATTTATGAAACGAAGCCTTCTTGAAAGTGTCCATCATTTAAGGAACACAAATCATTTCACAAAATGAACGATTTCCTTCCCAATAAGTGTGCATAACTTTTGAAACGAGCGCTTCAAAGAGTGTGCATTACTTATGAAAAACGTGTCCAGTTATATAAGCATAAATTATGATGACTACTACCCATAGACAGATGGCAGTTGACTGGAAAAATATTTTTTTGTTCATCCAACAACAGAAGTTGATGCTCCTGCTGTAAGGTTGAGACTGTTGTTTGATTCAAATTGTTTTAAAAATGGCCGATGACGTCATTGTTGTGGTTCCAACTTCCGTGGTTCTTCTTTTGCGCGGTTATTCTTTTTGTCTTCTGCGTTTTACTGTCTCCTTAATTGTGTTTTGCTTTACCGGATGTTCTTTATGTTTCTTAAACTTCGTCTGCTTTTTGTTTCTTTGTTTTAAGAAATTGATTCCATTTCCTGTCATTTCCTTCTTCCCTTTCTTTGCTTACTGTCTTTTTCTAACGAATCAATTCTCTTTTGATTTGTTTCAGTCGACTCTCGTTCAACTCTGCAGTGAGAAGAAACGTAAAAGCGGGCTCAAGAGGAAGTATGCAACGATTCCGCGAGCCAGTCAGCGATTTTCGTGTCAGCATCAGAGCGACGTCAACATGGTTTCCTTCCACAACATCAAGAGTCCAACCAACAAGTGTCCGATGAACGGAAATTTCCAACAGATCGCACTCACGATCACGAATCCTAACGAGCCGGTTACGGATCACAGGAAGGATACCAACGCAGAGACGCAGATCTCGGAATCAACGGTCCTGTTCATCCGAAACGGGAAGACGGTTCAGTCGCCGACAAACAACGAAATCAAAGTCTTGAAAATGTCCAAATTCATCAAAGACATTGAGCAACCCGTGGCGAGATCGCGAGGTTCATCCAGTTCTAGTCAAGTAACACTGACAACGTCCTACAGCAAGATGGAAGACGAGGGAAACAACGGTCATGTTTTCAGCAGACCGGATCCGAGCAAACCGGAAACCAACTGCAACGGAAAGATGCCGCCTCTCTTTCACGAGGAATCCGATCTCAAGGGGAAAACAGTCAAGCGGAAGTGTACCTGTTGGAACTGCGACATAAAAAAGAAGGGAATCACATCCTTGGCGAACAAATCGCTGTTCAAAAGCAAGACCCAATCCGCGACATTGGAAACCATCGCTAAGAAAATCCGATTCCTACCCAACTCCCGTAGCAAGTTATCGAAAAGCAGCGAAAACAAAAATGGCGGATTCGACACTTCCGGAGTTCCCTCCGACGCGAACAAGAAACACAAACTGACGAAGACGCTCAGTTCGAATACCATCAGCAACAGCAGTTTGCAAGACCTCGACGAATCCGAATTCACAAGCTCGGAACTCGCCGACATCATGGGACAGATGAAACAGGGCGAAGTTCAAGTTTAACCCTCTAGTCTGACCTACGCACTCACTCATTCACTCCCACCGCCTTCTTTATAAGGATTCTTTTAATAAAATCTCGATTTTTACGTTTTTATCGGTTTTTCTTTTCCTCCGGCGCTTCTCATAATTGATTTCCGCTGAAACGCCTTTGTTTTCGCCCGGGAAGGTGCAAAGGGAGAAGCCAAAACTCTGACGTCATTTCCACAGAGATTTTTTCGGGACCCTCCGCCATTTTCAAGCTTTCTTTGTGTTTCCCCAATAATTTACGCGAATTGTACATTATAAATAAATATATTTTTTGTATATATATAAAGTTTTGGTTAATAAAATAAATAATTATTTATTTATCAGTGACAGTTTTTATTGTTTCCTTCCCACCAACCATGAAACACTGCCTCCGCGATACTGTCGCTCAAACAAAGTTCCCTTCAAAAACCATTTTTACAACTCTTTATCACTTCTCTCCGCCATCTTTGTGCCCCAATCCTTCAGTTTTGACCCGTATAATAAGTAACTCCAGATAAATATTAATATAATAGATAAATAAATAAATGAAGGGTAGAGGTGAGGAATTGTAATGACGAATCAAATAATGAAAACTCAAAAATTTTCTAAAAGGCACGAACGCAGGTTTCAACTCGCACGAGATCACGTGATCACGAACCGCAGGTTTCAACTCGCACGAGATCACGTGATCACTTCCACCGAGGATGCCTTCAGCTGTGAAAGAAAACTTAACATCACTAACACTACTGCTAACAGACAACCGATGAAAAAACTTTCTAAAGTCACCGTCAACATTCCCAAAAGCGTTCATTCGAAACCAACCTCCCCAGGACGACAGAACCAAATACAGATAACCAAAAACGCTGAAACCACTCCTCCGGCAAACAACAGCATCTTCAACAATCAACTCTTTCAAGTAGCACCGTAAATTAATACAAAAAAAATACGGAAATCCGGTCAATGGGCCGATTCGTGACATCCTTTTCAGTGATCAAACTCATCCTCGATCCACTCTTGGGCCTTCATCCCCTTCCTCCCACCCCTTTCTCCGACATACTTTTCACTTTTCCTTTCTCCATCCATCTGTATACATTTCTAAATTCTCATTCCGACGGAAATTAATTTTCCCCGTCGTTCTTGTTCTGACAGAATAACAGTTTCCCATCGACTTCAAGCACTCCCGGGAAAATAATGCTGAGGGGGTGGGGGTGGGCGGGTGAGAGAGTATATACCGAAGCTTCAAGTTGCAAAAATTTTTATGTTTGCTGAGAGGAATTTTTAATATTAACCAAATTGTTATTGTTTGATTTCGAAACCGAGGAAAAGCGAGAAACCTCCATCCCCGAGGGTTTCTTCCCCTCCCCACCACTTACAAGCACTTCATTCAGAACGAGAAACCCGATTAAATGTTTATTTCCAAACAAATAAACAAACAAAACAAAACAAAAACTTTAAATATTCAAAAACCAAAACGAAAAACTCGAGGGACTGCTTACACATTTCTGTGCCCTCATAAATATTATTTTTATGCATGGGGGTGGTTTTTGCCTTCCACACCTCCCTTCCCTTCTGTATCATCCCCCTCTCATTCATCATCTATCAATCCATACCCACCACAATTTAAAAATTATTGTACACATTCCCTCAGAGTTCATTTCAATATTGCACACTTCCCTCAGGGTTCATTTCAAAAATATTGCACACTTCCCTCAGGGTTCATTTCAAAAATATTGCACACTTCCCTCAGGGTTCATTTCATTTATATTGCACACATTCCCTCAGAGTTCGTTTCAAAAATATTGCACACATTCCCTCAGAGTTCATTTCATAAATATTGCACACATTCCCTCAGAGTTCATTTCATAAATACTGCACACATTTCAAAATCTTCCTTCTTCTACTTAGGGGTGGTTTCTGTTTGAAAATGTTAGCACTCCCAAGACTTTAAGTTCACAAGATTTGGTGGTGTCACTACTGGACTGACTCCAACCTTCTGACTGGTTTTAAAATTTTTAATCGTAGGATGATGACTTATCTCGCGTCAACTCAATGCAATCTAACATCTTCATACAGTTCCTGTCACGTAACATCACGTAACATGTTGATTTCAACGAAATGTCACGTCTTTTTACAGTTTAATCAAAACAACTGTATAGCCTACTGGTTGACGTAATCCTTTTATTAACCACATCTACTTCATCTGTAGAGATTGATGAATGGACCGCACAACTTGAAAGCCGTGAATAAAAATTTTTAACGAGATTTGAAGGAGGATTTATGTACACAACGTGGATGACTGCCATATGTGCCTGATTTCGCTATACCCATGTTCTGAATTCGTAAATACATCCCCGAATCAACGCCAGTCTGTAGTTAGTAGTAGTGGGTATCCAGAGTTAGTGAGTCCAAGTCAGTTGGCAGTAATGCGTAGCAAGTCGACACTATTAGTCCAGACTCAGTGCTGTAAGTCAGAAGTTCCGTAAGTCGTACACTCCAGTTCCGTGAGATGTGATGTAAATCCATGTGTGTAGGTCCAAATTCGCTGTGACCTTACCAAGTGAAAACAATTTCCATCAAGAAAATCAAAACCAAAAGCAACGCAGGTAAACCGGAAACGAGCTCGGAGCTACCGGAAGCCACGAAAACCTCCTCCCATAATGAACTTGATGTCAGCGAACGACACGGACACCCCACTTCTTCTAAGTGTTAAGAATGATTGATGCAACACCCAAAACGATTAGCTGATAATGATTGTAACGGTCACCTAAATTGAGCACCCGAACTGATGACAATTCACAACATGTGAACACCGGCAAATGTCCACGACGGCTATACTCAGCTAACTGTCTCTCACGTGTGGGTTGCTGTCAGAATTCCTACCAAGTCGTGTATTAATCACGTTCCATCAGTTAATAACTTTAACCAACAGCAAAAGCTCAGGTTTTCAAAAATAATTATTAATTACGCTATTTATTTGTCAAATTAATTATTAAAATAACAAATTATCAGTTAGTAAAATTTGGCAACGGAATGTAATTGTCAGTGCCAACATTTCCAATCAGAGAAGGCTGTGGCTATACACTCTAAGCATTCTGTTGGAGTTTTCTTTTAAACCGGAAACTGATCTCAGCAAAACAAAACTCAATTTCCCAATCTTCCTCACTTCCGTCTATGTCTTTGTGCTGACTCAATCAACTTCCTGGAAATTTCGACTCCCAAAAAAAAAGACAACAAACTCCACTTCCGGTTTCCTAAATCGAACAACCCCAAATCCATCTTCTCTTTACTTTTCATCCGATATTATAAATAATAAATATAAACAACGAAGAGAAGGAAATCCTCCGAAAGTCTTTCACATACTCTGGAGGATTATCATTTCGACTGGGAAACCGAAATCGATATCTCCCGGAGGAGAAGGAAGACAAGGAGGAGTAGACGAAAGGAGGGAGAGAGAGAGAGAGGAAAGAAAGCGAGCCCAAGGGTTTCTACCTACTCGGGATGATAGAAAATTCCAAAAGACAGAGCTTAAAGTTCCCCAAGGTAACTTAGTTAATAGGTTCAGTAACTAAAATAGATTAATTATTCATTTGACACAAATTTGGAGAGGCTCTGATTCAATTTCGCATACTAACGGAAAAACTTTTAGCCACAGTTTATCAAATATTCTAAGAAATCTAAGAAGACCTGACCGCCTACTAAAATCACACAAACAACCCCACCATCTTATAATTCCAACATTTAAAAAATTTTCTACTGGAACCTAACAGAACATGTTACGTCATCAACGTATAGCTACAAAAGCGACGGAAGATGACTTAGTAAGCTAATTTCTTGATAGCCGCGTAAAATAAGACCCAGCACCTATTTCAAAAATTTCTAACCGGTCAATCGATTGGTTCGTGGGTTAAGTTTGAACCACGAATTTGAAGTTGTGAGGTTGGTATATCATCCCAAAATCACAACAGAAGAGAAAGACATCGATACTCAAACGAAATACGAGACATTTAGGTTAGGTTAGGTTTTTCATTAGAATCGTAAGGATTAACATGGTCATCTTAGAATTTGGTTTCAAATTCTTTTGTATTAATAGACAGTCGTGATCATTCTCACCGAATCACTTAAAACCAATACTCCCATCTGTTGGTGATGAAACGTACGAAAATAACTTTTAAACGAAGTGTGCAGTATTTATGAAATGAATTACTCGTAAAAGTGTGCAATAATTATGAATTGGAAGCTTCAACAACAGTACAAACATTACAGAATAAAGATCCTTCGGAAAACGAATTTTTTCGTGCGATGAGTGGAGGAAGTTGGTTACCGCACAAAATAAGACTCGAAACCTTTGTAGTCATTAAGGAGGGGAAGGAAAATGGGATTTAAAGTTGTACGGTTTTTATTTATGTGGTATATATATAATATATATTGGAATCATGCGAGTGCATATCATCATGTTATAATCAGAGCTTCAAATTGTTTTTGTACATTCCAAGAGGAAATATCAATTTAATTTTAAAAACTTCGATTTTGAAGTTATGCGGTTTGTATACCATCCCAAAATCACTACGGATAAAATAGACATTCGTGATCAAATGAATGAAACCATTACTCATCGGTTTGTGCATGTAAGTTTCAAATGAAGAAAAGTGTGCAGTATTTATGAAATCGATTGCTCCAAAAAGTGTGCAATAATTATGAAATGAAAGCTTAGCAAAAGTTAAGTCCAATCTAGGAAATAGTAAATGATTCTTTTAAGAAACATAAGAAGATATGACATACCATTGAGATTACAGGGGATGAACAATCATCTTATAATTACAAAAATTCAAAATTTTTGATACTGGCGGTATCATCGCGAAATTTGGAACATCGTCAGGTTCATCATCATCATATAGACTACACTTCCGGTTTTAAACGACTACTTACAAATTCGACTTCTTCCTAACCCTTCTCCTCCGATATGTCAGCAACAGACATCCTCTTCCGTAGGCTTCGATTTACTCATGTCAGCCTCTGAATGTTTATTGAGAGATCGAGGCAGAATTGGAATCATAGAGAAGGAAGAAGGGTGGGAATGGGTACCGGGTTGAAGTCAGTTGAGTCATCGATTTGTGACAGCGCTAAAAGTGTGCAATAATTATGAAATGTACGTGTATAAAAAGTATGTCGTATTCACGAAATAGTAGCAAATACTTTTTCAGACATGTAAGAAGATGTGGTATTCCATTGAGTTCAAATTAACATTCAAGACTTTTAAGCGGTCAATTGATCAGTTCCTAGAGTTAACTTCTATCTTGAAGTTATGCGGTTGGTATATCATTCCAAAACCCACGCCACAGAAATACCCCGGACATTCAGAATAAGTTTTTTAAGGAACCATAAGAAGACATAGCAACTCATTAGCATCGTATGGGTTAACGGGGTCATCTCATAATTCGATTTCAAATTCTTTTGTATTAACATTAAAATTTTTCATTTCCAGTGGTTTCAAGCAGAAGACCGCATAAAATGAGACCTCTCCCCTTCCCCCTCCAGCTGACTGCTACGCAATTATTAATGTAACGAATGGCTTATTAAAATTTTAATTTAATAAGTTTGAATTTAAAGTGACGTCTTTAAAAATCTTGGTGGCCCGGAAAATTTCCCTTCAAGTGAAAATTTAAAGAGAAAAAAAGAGTTTTCCGATGTATAAGAGGAAAAGCTCCGAGGAAAATCCGACGAATTTTAAGTGGAGAAAATGGTCTTATTAATGAGACCCACGCGAATCATTTTCTTTGCGGAGAAAACATCTTTTCCCGCTTTCTCTCGCGCCTTTTTCCGAGAAGCCGGAGGAGGGAGAGGAGGAAGAAAAGCGGAAAAGCGAGAAAGATGGAAAGGATTTTCCTAATTTTTGGTTTTTTTATTCTTAGTTTAGAATTGGATTATTCGAATTAGTTTTTCGAGGAAAATCAGAGTTATTTGGTAGGAAGCAAAAGTTTCCCGGTCGAGGTTTTCCAGGAAATTTTTTGGAGGAGAAGCAATAAGGAGTTTTCCGAGAACTCGTTTCCACCTCGTTTTACGGATGTGCTGACTGATTTTCTCCTCGAACGAACGCCTTTGATGCCCTCCCTCTTGGCTCTGTATCTGTCTGTCTCTCTATCCCTTCTGCCGTCTTTCTAAATTCTTTCTTCTTCTCTGTGGTGACTACTTTCCTTTGCACATCTTTTCCTTCCTTGGTTTTGTCTTTTAACTTTCTTCTACCTCATTAACTTTGCTGTTCTTGGTCTATTTATTCGTTTACTTTGCTATCTACTGCTTTCCTTATTCCTCTGATAACTGGATCCGTTTTACCTTTCCTCTGCTTTCCAGATATTCTTACTTTCCTCTTCCTTTTCTTCGCTGTCTTCTTTTCTCTTCTTTATACTTCTTCTGAAAACAGTTTCCTCTCTTTATCTGTTCCTATTTTTTAGCTTTGTCTTTCTTTATTTTTATCGTACTTCTTGTATTGTCTAATCTCCTCAATCTGTCGCTTTTTGTCTTCCCGAATTCTTCCTCCTTTTTTTTGTTCTCATTTTATTCTGTCTCCTTTGCTGTATTTTCTCTTCTATTTTGGTCAGTCATCTTCTTTCCTCCTTCGTTTTTTAGGTTTTACCTTGGTCCCTCTCTCTATTTTAATTCTTTCTTCATCCTTCTACTGTTGTTTCCCAACGTTTCTAGTTGATTGTTCTCTTGCTGTATTCTACTTTATCTTTTGTCTTGGTCTTTCATATCCTTTTCTCTGTTTTCCTCAATCTATTATTCTATTGAGATCTTCCACCTCTTTTCTTCTATCCTACTACTTTCTTTTTCTTCTTTTATTTATCTTTTCTTCTCTTTTAGTTTTGTTTATCTCCTTTACATTGTTTTCTTACTCTCCTCTCGGTCTGTTTCATCTGTCTTTTTCAATTCTTCCTTTTTCTCTTCTTTTTACCCCTCCCGCTCTTGCTGTGATTACGGTTTCCTTTTCTACATCTTTTCCTATTCTTTCGTTTCATGTTCTTTGGTCTTCTTTCTCCTCTTCTCTGTTTTTTTCTCCAGTTTTCTCTGCGCTTAATTCTTTATTTTAATTCTTTCTTCTTCTCCCCTTTATCCTTGTCCTATAGTCCTGATACTAGAGATGATTCCTGCTGTCCTCTATCCTTTTCTCTCTTAGTTTCGTTTGTCCTTGGACTCCCATCTCCTTTTCTTTGTTTTTCGGTTTTGTCTTCTGTGTTCCGTTTCCTTAATGTCCATTTTATCATAATTCTTTCTTTACCCTCCCCTTCTTGTTTTTCAACGTTTCTTGTTGTCTGTTCTCCTGTTGGTTCCTACTTTATCTTGTATCTGTTTTGTCGGTTTACCTCTTCTATTCATTCGTTTTGAGATCTTCCATCTGTTTACTTCTATTTTAATTCTTTCTTCTTCTCTCTTTTATCCTTGTCTGTAGTTTTTATATTAGTGATGATTCCTGTTGTCCTTTATCTTTTTCTATTTTAGTTTCGTTTTTCTTTGGACTCCCATCTTCTTTTGTTTTTTCGGTTTCACCTCACTTTTTTTTCTATTTTCGCCACTGTCTTCTTCACATAATGATTACCATTTCTTTATCTTTTCCCTTTTTGTCTTTAATTTTCTGTCTTCCTTTAAAACTCGTCATAGGACTACTTGACCGTACCAAAACGTCACCACCGAGAATTTTGATTGTAGTAAAACGTCATAAGGGTTTTGCGGTGTGTTTGTACTGATTTTGTTCTGTTTAGTCTTTCATTAGTGTTTGTACGCTTTTTTTGTTCGTAAATTTACTGTAGTCAACCCTCTGAAAATTTTCTATAACATCCACGGACGCAAATCTTGTTGGCGGCCAATACTCATCTCCGAACTACTTGGCCGCTGAAACCTTACCATCAACAATGTAGAACAAAACCTTACCTCTCTCTACCTATAACCTCTAGTTTTGGGTACAGCAAAAACTCTTCATCCAAAGTGTTGACACGGGACTATAGCAGTAGGTTAGGAAGTCGTTTTTGTGCTTGTACGTCTTTTCTGTTTTTGAAGTTATGACTCTGGGCCTTCTTGAGTACCGCAAAAACTTACCGAATACCGAGTGAGATCCAAATTAAAACGTGAGAGAAGGGAAATTGGAGAGACTCCAGTTACAAAAGTTATTTGTCATAATTTGCAGAAGAGGTGATTATGGGATGAAAGTCGTCGCAAACAGACTACAATCAACGTGTCGTATAATAAACATGGGCGGTAGGAAATGAAAAATTCGTTGCAGAAATCCGAGGTCACGTGTCACAACAGGGAAAATCAGACAAAGGAAAGTTTAATTCATTTTGTATCAAAAGAAATCATTGCGATTTTTATGTGGCCGAACTGGAAAGAATCACGATTCGTTCAACAAGGTTTTCCCACAGCTTTTCCTTGTTTTCCGTTTCCTTCCTTCCTTCCGCCCCGGAAAACTGTTAATAAAAATGAAACAACTTTTCTGTATATTTTCTTCTTTTAATTATTCTTCCGTGTTTATGTTTGGAATATTCGTAAAACGTTTTTAGGAAACCATTTTCTCTTCTTTTTTTCCTGTTGGGGGAGGTGTGAGCTGTCGGGAAGAAGAAAAAGCGAATTTTCGTTTCTGACGCTTTTAATTGTTCCACTTTCTGAGGATGAGAAACTAATCTCAAAGTTTTTCTACTGTTCTAAATAAAAACCGTCGTCATCTCTCCCACTCTCTTTCCTCCTCCTGTCGCTGTTGGTGTTGTTGTTGCTTTCACCTACAGTCTTAAACAAAAGGAAGGAAAAGGGAAAAGCGGGAACGAGAGCCAGGGGGTGAAGCGCGGGGAGGATTCCTTTGTTCTTGGAAAGTGTTATTTTTCTCGTAATAGGCTTGTGCGAGGGATGAAAGGGTAACTGCTGTCGTTGTTAGGTAGCTTCGCTTCTTTGTCGGATTTTGAATGATGTGTCTAGTTTTGAAGGAATTACATTGATGGGGACTAGGCGAAAATTAGGAGGAAAGACCTGGAAAAGGAAAAAGCGATTGCTTGTCACCGTTTGAGATACAAAATATAAAAAGAGAAAGAAGAGTTGACAGGGAATGTAAATGTACAAATCGGACCACAGGGTAGGTAGAGGAAGAAAGAAAGAGATAATCCAGAGAGAATTGAGAATTGAAATTTGTGAACAGATAGAATGAATAAACGACAGAGACCTGCGGAAGACGAATAAACGGAAGAAAGTAAACGATAGTCTAGAAGTCTAAAAGTGAAGGGATGGAAC